>CANUEY010246402.1:0-13283 GCA_948099555.1 Croton setiger
TTTTTTGACCGACGCTATATTCCGGTCTTACAGGTTTGCTGGCCAGCTATGGTTACTGATATGCCGTGAAATTCCCGGGGCAACACTTGGTCGATAAATCACAACTAAAGAAAAAGGAATGACATGTCATTAGGCATTTTATGATATGATTTGATATATATGTTATACATGACCTGATATTGAGCAATGTTGAGATGTCCTTGATGAAGTGCCTTATTTGATATATGATATTGCTTTATTTAGCATTTGCTGAGTATGCGACTCACACAAATCGCACTATGTGTTTTCAGGTCTGCTGTTTTGATAATGCTATGTTATGAAATGATGAATATAATCTGAAATCATGTTATTTTGATAAGTTATGATTAACCGAATTACATGTCTGGTTTATATATTATGTTTACATTTGTATATGATTATGTGTTGACTAATATGGATATGTAGTAACACAGATATTATACTATATGTCATTATTTGGATAAGAGGAGTCTTAAGAGATAAATTCTTTTGTCAGGTTTTGTTTAATGTTTTGTAATTATGTTTTATTGATTTGTTTATATGGTATAGTTTGCACTTACTGGGTTAGCAACTCATTAAATTGCCTTACATGATTCCAGGTTTCTCTTGGAGCATCTGACAAGCGTCAGTTCTGTCATCCTATCCCTGGGTTGGTCAGCCGAAGCTTAGGATCTCTCTCTCTCGCATTTCATTATTAGAATTATCTTATCATATAGATATTGTTTGTTATATGGTTTTGTAATCTGTTAATAATGCTCATGATTAAGAGAATATATATATTATAGTAAATAAGGTATGGTATGACATATGCCTAACGAAGATCATTGCATTACATGTAGCGGTGTTATATGTTTTGATTATACTTGATAAATGGTTTATGCTTTGGTTATATGTATGTTAATGTTTGAGTTGGACTTAGGGAAAGATGAAAATAAAAGTGCTTAAATTTCTATGTTGCTCATATAGTAGATCTTTGTGGAGAGTTATAGTATAGACATACTTTTATGGCATATGATGAATGTGTTGATATATGAAAAGCATACTATGTTGAAATACACCCATAGTACAGAGAATGATCAGTTAACCTGAGATATGGTAAATGAATAAAGTTATTGAATGCTGTTATATGTTTGATATGTATATGGTATATGTTTTAGAAATTAAACAAAGATAGCAACATGTGATGTATGCTAAGTTTTAAAAAAAATATATATAGCATGTTTTATGACGTAAGAGTATAAGTAGAGGTTGTTACATTACAGATGTCCTCCCAGGTTTTAACTTTTGATCTGTCTAAACTCACATGCCATCATAGGGTAGCACCAGTAAGGGATTGTTGGAAAAGTTGGGCTAAGTGCTCAGTACTTAATCCAAAAGGGTTTAGGGATCCCACATACATCTTCAAATGGGTTTTAGGATAAGAGTTTCCATCACATTTTTCCATATTGGGCATCTTGAACTTGTTGGGCAGTCGGGCGTCAGGAAACAAAGACAATGAGTCCATGTCTACTAATTCTTTGTGGGTTTTAAGGGCAGTAATGGACCGTTCTAACGCCTCAAGTTTTTCTTTCACCTCTTGAGACTCTGACTCAAGGGTTTTAGAGGGTTGACCCTCCAGATTAATGATAGGGGTATTAATTGGTTCTTTTCCAAAAGTTGAGGCTCTTTTTGCCCCAATCCCCAACTCAGACAAGAAGGCAGCTGTTGACGCTCAATTTTTAACCCCCAAAATCTAAAAGAGAAATGTTTAAGGAAAAAAGAAAGTGTATTTAATTTATTTTTAATTTCTCCTTATTTTGTAAAAAATTGTGAAAAGGAAAAAAAGAGGAAAAAATGTTAAAAGAAGAAAAGATAAAAAAAAATAATAAGAAGAAAAGAGAAGAATAAATGAGAAATATGAAAGAAAATAGAAGAAAATAGGAAATTGGGAAGAAAATAAAGGAAAAGGGTCCAATTAGGAGAAATTAGAAGTAAAGGGAACGAATTAAAAGAGAAAAGAAGGGTAAAAATGACAGAATTGAAAGAGGGATGAAAAAACAGGGGCCAAAATGGAATAAACAGAGAAAAGAAGGGAAGGGGCGTGCAGGTAAGGCTTAAAACGGCGTCATTTTACTAAAGGTAAAACGACGTCGTTTCACCTTTAGTTGAAACGCAGCGCACAGGCTCAAAACGACATCGTTTTGGTCAAAGGTAAGACAAAAAAAAAATAAAAAATAAAAAGAAAGAAAAGAAAACAGATGCAACCGGATGAAGAACGAAGACGAAGATTGAGGAAGAAAGAAGAGATAGTGACGAAGAGGAGACCGAAGAAACAAAGACGTGAGGCAAAAGGGAATTGAAGAAGCAGAGGCATCAACGAAGAGGAGATCGAAGAAATAGGAAGCAGTATTGGAATTGGAGACCAAGTTTAGAGGAGAAGCCCCTGCCTACAAAAGGGAAGAGAAGGCTTCAAAGAGAGGGTTCAATGGCAGAGGGGAGAAAAACTTGTAAGAGTGCTTTTCTTTTTAGTTTGAAGTCAGTAATCTAGGGTTTCTGGGGAGAGTTTTATGGAATTGGGGAATTTTTCAGAAATTAGAATTCAAGCAAAAATTAGGGCTCCCAAATTAGGGATTTGTAGAATTGGGAAAATTTACAGTTTATAAATTAGGGATTGTGAAATTGTAATTTGGGGAAAAATCCTTCTGTAATTGAGAACATTGGAGATCTCATGAAGTAATTCGAGTCAAAGATTTTGAGAGCAACTGGTAATGTTCATTTTTTTCCTTCTTCCCTTTATCTTTCCTTTTACTTAATTTTCTGTTTTGAAACGACTCTGAAATATAATGAAATGTATACATGTGTTGGGGGCCTGATTGATTATTGTCTGTCAGTGGAGTCATCTTATTCTTTCTCTCTAATATACATTCTCTTTTGTGCATTAGCTTCCATGGGTTCGTGGTTCATGTTTTTATATATATAGAAGTTGTTTCAGCTTCTCATTTTTGTTTCCAAATTGTTCGCTTAGAATATAGCTTTGCCTAGAGTAAAGAATTAGTATTCCCTTTTAATTGTTTCTGATTCCAATCCATGCTGCTGCTTATTATTGTGCAGTAGGTAATGTAGTCAGTCCAGACTGTTTAAAGTTTATGTGGATATAAATTAGCGTATGAGAATTGCTTATTTTTAATGTTCAAACCTTTCTGTGCTGATGTTATGTTGGATATGTTTTTTTTTATAACTGCCCTTAGTTTTCTGCTAGCATGACTTATGCAGTATCGTCCAGTTAGTTCTTGCATGTGTTTACATTTTCATGCTCAAGCTATCTTAATCTAGAAAAAGGTCTCAAAAGTTTAGGTGATTATGGTTCTAATGGTTCTCTGATGTCTTGTTGCGGCTGTGATGTTGAGTGTTGATTCCTGTTAACTTAGAATGACGAGGGTTATGTACTTCAGTGGTGTAGCCACAGAATGTGGAATGACAGGGATTTGATTTGAGAAATTTTCATGTGAAATGGACTGTTTTGCAAATTTTCAATAGGTTTGTAGATTTCTTGATAATTTCTATTTATAATATGCAAGTCAGAATACATTTGAGGCAGGTTTTTTTGTATAAATGCATGATAGGCAGTTTGGTTAGGACTTAGGTAGAATTGATAATTGGAAACATGATGATGTTTATAGGGATTATTTTGTTATTTTCCTGATCTTGACGGATTGTTTTGTAAAAAATTTTCATTAATATAATATGGTCTATATAGTCAATTCTGCAATGAAAAGTCATTCTAGGTACTTTCGTAATTCTTGCAAAATATAGGGACCAATCTGAAATTTTGCACATCTAGTTCTAAATTATCAAGTATGCATATTTCATATGTTTCTTAAACCATTAGGACAATATTGCATGTTTTTAAGGTCTGGATGGTAATTTTTCCAATTTTTAAGGACTAAATTGTAATTTGTCAAAACTTAGGGACCATTTCGTAGTGTTGCACGATTTGGGTCTTTTGATAATTTTGGTTTATCTATCAATTGTTTTTTGTTATTTTCAATTTTTTGGGTGTTGTTTGGTGATCTTCGTGAATCAGGGACCTTTTCATAATTTTCCTAAATTTCAAGGACTTTTTGGTAATTTTGCAAGAAAGCTTTAAATATTTATTTTATATGCTCTTAGGGCATTTTGGGATTTAATTTGGGAATATTTGAGTAGAATGTTATTTAATTAGGACCTTTTTGTAATTATTTTCTCCTAAACGGAGAAAGAATAATTAGGTTAGATGTGATTGGTTTAATTTCCGCACTTTACTGTTTTCTTTGTTTGAATTTTATTTTCACAAATGACCCTAACTCGCTAATTAGGAATATCGTTAGTTTAATCATGCAACGAGTTTTTATATAAAACTTAAATTTTGGAAAGAAAAACAAACTAGGAGACCGGTTTTTTCCGGGCGGTGGTTTAAGTAAAACTTAAAAAACGTCGTACCTTACCCCCTTACTTGGAATCTCGACTTTGACCAGTGCATTTTCATAATTAAAAACGGAGTCATTTTTGAAAAATTAAAATTTGGAGTCTCGAAATCGGGTGGCGACTCTAAAACTATTTTTAAAGACCGACTAGTTCGGCACGCGCATCCCAAAAATCATTTTATCACCATCTTTTGGTAATAATCCAAAACGAACAACAATAGTTTTTTGACGACTCTGCTGGGGATTTTGCAATCAAAT
Source organism: Croton setiger (assembly GCA_948099555.1). Classification (NCBI taxonomy): domain Eukaryota; kingdom Viridiplantae; phylum Streptophyta; class Magnoliopsida; order Malpighiales; family Euphorbiaceae; genus Croton; species Croton setiger. Next base: position 4,719 of record CANUEY010246402.1, read on the forward strand.
CTCCGGTTTTTATCACGGAGATTTTTTACTGTGATTAGGGGTTAACTCTAAAAATGGTTTGTTTCTTTTCCAACTTTTAAGTTAAAATTTCAAAAAAATAAAAAATATAGTCGTTTGGTGATTTCGGTCATTTGTGTTGTGTCTTACTGCTTTCCTTATAAACTGTTTTAGGATTGCATTGCATAATTCATCATCTTCTATCTCCATTCTACCCCGATCACCCTTACGGTAAGGTTATCAGTGCGACCGGTCTGCTGCCTTCCGAATTTATTCGGATACACCAGTCGGAGTACGGGTAATGCTTACCAACAGTAAGTCTCGTACCTTCGGGTATATTAAAAGGTTAGGCCTCCAAAGCCGAAGCCTCGTTTACGGAACCCAAGACTTGTGAAACCCGACTTAACCCACATATAGTCGACCCTAGTAACTTCCATTTAGGATTTTACCCAATTTGTTGTGCTATTGCTATGAATCATCATCCTAAATGCGAGAGAAAAATGACAATCTCAAAGTCCCCCGATGACTGTCGAGATTAGACAAAAAATCCTAGGGTTTTAGATGTCGGAATTTTGAACAAACGAATTCATGTGTGGGCGATATAAGGGTGAAGTTCATGCATTTTCTACCTCACGTTCCCCCAATTTTAATAGTTCTGTCATGCATCATGTAACATGATTTTCTTTTTCAGCCATTTAGGAGTCGATTACAATTATGGGCCATGGGCCATAACCCCAGTTGGTTGCTTTACATGAGACCTTTTGTCAAGGACAGGCGAGATAGCCCTATCCTAGACACAATGTCAAAGCCCATCAGCGCTCACAATCAAAGTTCACAAGCCTAAAGCATGCCCAAAAGATAGCTAGTCACGACGCTCAACGTCACAGTAGTATGTAATGAGCTTGTACACAATTAAGTTTTGGAAAACAATTGTAAATCGTAAATCAAACTCTGTTGGTATGAATGAAATGGAGATTTTAGCTATTACGTTTCTGGTGTCTTTTGGAGTGAGAAAGTGAGAACAAAGCAAATAAAAAAATAAAAAGAAAGTGAAAATAAAAAAAAAAGAAAAATGAAACCCTGCTTAAGTGACAATCGTGCTTGAGGCAAAAAGAAAGGGTAAAAGAGAGAAAATGATTAACTAGAAAACCAAAAATGGCTTGTTAATAACAAAAGACGTCCTAGATGTACTGTGCTAAACTATACTCGCCTACTCAGACAAAACTTTTCAAGTTCTCCAAACAGCTGCGGGGAAGGACCAATGTACCATGATAGCTAATCGACGCATTACAATTGCATTCATCTTGTTTGTTTAATTTCTGTAAATATGCATCCACGCATGCATACATGCACCATTAACTAACATGTGTCAATGTGCAGCGATATAACACCATAGCTCCTCTAAAGCCAAGAAGATCGGGGTTGCAAAGAATCCATAGTAGACTAATCAGAGTGTCTTGTTCACCAGGTTTCAGCACTTATAGTACTCAATCACTTGAGATGGTTAGGAAGAGTTCAAACGAGGTCTCCGGCATCAGTGAGTTTGAGGCCGCAATGAGAGGAATGAGAGCCGAAATGAAAGCTGAGTTGAAGGCTGAAATAAAAGCCGAATTGGAGGTCGAGATCGATGTTAGAGTTAGAAAAGGAATTGCTCAAACACTAAGAGAGTTGAACATTGAGCCATATGTTCAAGAGTACAAGCAAGCTGAGCGCCAGGTCAATAAGAACAAATCCTTTGAGTCGAAGAACAAGAACTATTAGAATCCCGAGAAAATTTTCCATGCTCACAATACCAATGTCGGAAGTGTTGAAAAGGCTTCAACCGTATGGTCTTCTCCAACCTCTTGACCCTCGACCACCAAATACTCTGGCTAGCCATTATAATAGGAGAGCTTAATGTGAATTTCATCAAACACCGAGGCATGAAACAGACAAATGTGTCAGGCAGAGACACGAGATCTAGGATTTGATCGAACAGGGAAAAATACCTGACCCAAAGAAGAGCAAGCCTAATACCATGACCAATCCACTTCTAGATTTCCGCAGTGTAACCCCACCTTAAATCATTGGTTGAAATTGAAGAAAAGAACCTTATGATTTGGATTTTGCTTTTGTTTATCTGAGAAAGTTGAACAATTTCTGGATTTAAGAACAATGTTTTTGCTAAATTTTTAGTATTTTGTTTTTATATATGTGTTTTCATCGGAATAATTTTCATTACTTCAAATTGTTTTTGCATTGTTATGTGAGATTTGAGCCTAAACATTGCTAAATTTTTCTGATTGAGTTTAAGTGATCAGCTTAAGAGTGCTAGAACTTGCTTCGCGACCTTCCTAAAGCTTAGGTTAGGGTTGCAAATTCAAAAATGATAAAGGCGAATTAGGGATAACCATTTAGCTTAAAAAGCCAACCCACTTGAATAAGCCTTTTAGATAAGCCCATTCTAGCCCAAAGCAAACCAGTCATTTCTTGAACCATGCAATCAGCCAGCCAAAAGAAAATAACTTTCTTAATCACCCTTTTTGAAAGGTCGTATAGGTAAAAGGCCTAAGAAACATAAAGAAGCAAAGAATTGAAAGATAAGTAAAAGTGATAATGTCATCAAAACATGAAAAACAAAAAGAGAAAATGAAAGTCAAAAGAAAGCAAAAGAAAATGAAAAATAAAGCTAGAAATGAGAAAGAGTTAAAAGGAACTCTTAAGAAATAAAACCAATTGAAAAGTGAAACATTGTCCGCTAAAAGTTGGCAATGCTTCAAACAGCTTACTAGAATGTTATTCTTTCAAAATAAGCCAAAAATGTCTTGTTTTGTCCAACCCTAAGCCAGACCCCATTACAACCAAAGAAAAGACCTTTTGATTTGGATTTGTAACCACTACAAGTGGATGTTAGGTTTAAAGCAAGCCTATGGTGACACTTAACTCACCACGATGAACGTTGAGTGCACACACATTAACCCTTTTGAAACACATGAGAGAAGTTGTGAGTCTGAGTGACTTTAAACAATTTGAAGTAATACCAATTATCCTGATGAAAAGATCGATATAAAAATAAAAATGTTGAAATGTGATGTGTTGAACAATCCCTCCAACAGTCAAAGATCGATTTGAAAAAGAAAAATAGGTTTGCTTTTCTGAAAATCGGGAAGCCACTAAAAAGGAAAATAATGGAACGATTGCTTCAATCAGGGGGCAACAGGATCGTAGGAAGAAAGATAAGAAAACCTTAGGGGCATGGGAAAGGCGTGCCGGCAAAAAGGTTCAAATGCAAAAGAACTTAAGAAGATATTCAAAGAAGTATCAAGAATGGATGCGGTGCATTCAACGAGAAAAGAAACAGAAAAGCCATTTGACAAGATCTTGAAATGGGATCCTCCGAGGAGTCGATCGTTGATTCTGCACCGCCCCAGACAGCTTTACGGCTCGCAGCAATTGCATTATAATAAAATCGCATTTAGGAAAGCCATGCACACATGCATTTGACTAACAACACATTTGCATATTTGTTTAAAAGTTTTGCAGGAATATGATTCCCCATGGGTAAGGTGATTCGAAAAATCAAGGAGAAATTGAAAATGAGATAGTCAGAAAACAAAAGCTTCTAAAAGAATAATGAGAGATTCAAGAAAACTTCCTTAGAAGAAATGGGAAGATTCTGTTTAATTCTTTAGAAGAAATGAGGGGATTCAAGTCAACTTCCTTAAAAAAAATGGGAAGATTCAGTTCAATTCCTTGAGAAGAAATAAGGAGATTCAAGTCAGCTTCCTTAGAAGAAATGGAAGATTCAGTTCAATTCTTTTAGAAGAAATGAGGAGATTCAAGTCAGCTTCCTTAGAAGAAATGGGAGATTCCTTAGAAGAAATGGAGAGATTCCCTAGAAGAAATGGGAAAAAGTTCCTTAGAAGAAATGGGAAAAAGTTCCTTAGAAGAAATGGGAGATTCCTTAGAAGAAATGGGAAAAATCAAGCTCTCTTAGAAGAAACGGGGAGATTCATCAGATCACCTTCCTTAGAAGAAGGGAGACCAATCAACCATTCCTTAGAAGAAACGGGAAGGTTCATCATCAACAATATTCAGAGGTAAGTACCTTTTATCTTCGCGTCAATTGGTACTTTGATATAATTCGTGCTTTGCACAATTTATATCAAAGTAGGAGCAAACTGTTGACGCTCGATTTTTGACCCCCAAAATCTAAAAGAGAAATGTTTAAGGAAAAAAGAAAGTGTATTTATTTTATTTTTAATTTCTCCTTATTTTGTAAAAAATTGTGGAAAGGAAAAAAAGAGGAAAAAATGTTAAAAGAAGAAAAGATAAAAAAAATAATAAGAAGAAAAGAGAAGAATAAATGAGAAATATGAAAGAAAATAGAAGAAAATACGAAATTGGGAAGAAAATAAAGGAAAAGGGTCCAATTAGGAGAAATTAGAAGTAAAGGGAACGAATTAAAAGAGAAAAGAAGGGAAGGAATGACAGAATTGAAAGAAGGATGAAAAAACAAGGGCAAAAATGGAATAAACAGAGAAAAGAAGGGAAGGGGCGTGCCGGTAAGGCTTAAAACGGCATCATTTTACTAAAGGTAAAACAACGTCGTTTCACCTTTAGTTGAAACGCAGCGCACAGGCTCAAAACGACGCCGTTTTGGTCAAAGGTAAGACAAAAAAAATAAAATAAAAAATAAAAAGAAAGAAAGAAAACAGATGCAACCGGATGAAGAACGAAGACGAAGATTGAGGAAGAAAGAGGAGACAGAGATGAAGAGGAGACCGAAGAAACAAAGACGTGAGGCAAAAGGGAATTAAAGAAGCAGAGGCATCCACGAAAAGGAGATCGAAGAAATAGGAAGCAGTATTGGAATTGGAGACGAAGTTTAAAGGAGAAGCCCCAACCTAAAAAAGGGAAGAGAAGGCTTCGAAGAGAGGGTTCAATGGCAGAGGGGAGAAAAACTTGTAAGAGTGCTTTTCTTTTCAGTTTGAAGTCTATAATCTAGGGTTTCTGGGGAGAGTTCTACGAAATTGGGGAATTTTTCAGAAATTAGAATTCAAGCAAAAGTTAGGGCTCCCAAATCAGTGATTTGTAGAATTGGGAAAATTTAAAGTTTATAAATTAGGGATTGTGCAATTGTAATTTGGGGAAAAATCCTTCTATAATTGAGAACATTTGAGATCTCATGAAGTAATTCGAGTCAAAGATTTTGAGAGCAACTGGTAATGTTCATTTTTTTTCCTTCTTCCCTTTATCTTTCCTTTTTCTTAATTTTCTGTTTTGAAACGACTCTGAAATATGATGAAATGTATACATGTGTTGGGGGTCTGATTGATTATTGTCTGTCAGTGGAGTCATCTTGTTCTTTCTCTCTAATATACATTCTCTTTTGTGCATTAGCTTCCTTGGGTTTGTGGTTCATGTTTTTATATATATAGAATTTGTTTCAGCTTCTCATTCTTGTTTCCAAATTGTTGGCTTAGAATATAGCTTGGCCTAAAGTAAAGAATTAGTATTCCCTTTTAATTGTTTCTGATTCCAATCCATACTGCTGCTTATTCTTGTGCAGTAGGTAATGTAGTCAGTCTAGACTGTTTAAAGTTTCTGTGGATTTAAATTAAGGTATGAGAATTGCTTGTTTTTAATGTTCAAACCTTTCTGTGTTGATGTTATGTTGGATATGTTTTTTTTTAATAACTGCCCTTAGTTTTCTGCTAGCATGACTTACGCAGTATCATCCAGTTAGTTCTTGCATGTGTTTTACATTTTCATGCTCAAGCTATCTTAATCTGGAAACAGGTCTCAAAAATTTAGGCAATTATGGTTCTAATGGTTCTCTGATGTTTTGTTGCGGCTGTGATGTTTGAGTGTTGATTGCTGTTAACTTAGAATGAGGAGGGTTATGTATTTCAGTGGTGTAGCCACAGAATGTGGAATGACAAGGATTTGATTTGAGAAATTTTCATGTGAAATGGACTGTTTTGCAAATTTTCAATAGGTTTGTGGATTGCTTGATAATTTCTGTTCATAATATGCAAGTCAGAATACATTTGAGGCAGGTTTTTTTTTTAGAAATGCATGATAGGCAGTTTGGTTAGGACTTAGGTAGAATTTATCATTGGAAGAATAATGATGTTTATAGGGATTATTTTGTTATTTTCCTGAGCTTGATGGATTTTTTTGTAAAAAAATTTCATTGATATAATATGGTCTGAATAGTCAATTCTGCAATGAAAAGTCATTCTGGGCAGTTTCGTAATTCTTGCAAAATATAGGGACCAATCTGAAATTTTGCACATTTAGTTCCAAATGATCAAGGATGCATATTTCATATGTTTCTTAAACTATTAGGACAATATTGCTTGTTTTTAAGGGTTGGATGGTAATTTTTCCAATTTTTAGGGACTAAATTGTAATTTGTCAAAACCTTAGGGACCCTTTCGTAGTGTTGCACGATTTGGCTCTTTTGATAATTTTGGTTTATCTATCAATTTTTCTTGTTATTTTCAATTGTTTGGGTGTTGTTTGGTAATCTTCGTGAATCAGGGACCTTTTCGTAATTTTTCCAAATTTCAAGGACTTTTCGGTAATTTTGCAAGAAAGCTTTAAATATTTATTTTATATGCTCTTAGGGCATTTTGGGATTTAATTTGGGAATATTTGGGTAGAATGTAATTTAATTAGGACCTTTTTGTAATTATTTTCTCCTAAACGGAGAAAGAATAATTAGGTTAGATGTGATTGGTTTAATTTCCGCATTTTAATTTCCGCACTTTACTGTTTTCATTATTTGAATTTTATTTTCGCAAGTGACCCTAACTCGCCAATTAGGAACATCGATAGTTTAATCATGAAACGGCTTTTTATATAAAACTTAAATTTTTTAAAGAAAAACAAACAAGAGGCCGGTTTTTTTCGGGCGGTGATTTAAGTAAAAATTAAACCGTCGTACCTTACCCCATTACCCGGAATCTCGACTTTGACCAGTGCCTTTTCATAATTATAAACGGAGTCATTTTTGAAAAATTAAAATTTGGTGTCCCGAAATTGGGTGGCGACTCTAAAACTATTTTTAAAGACCAACTAGTTCGGCACGCGCATCCCAAAATTCATTTTATCACCATCTTTTGGTAATAATCCAAAACAAACAACAACAGCAGTTTTCTGGTTGGCTAGGGCTTTAGTTATCCTAGCTTTTATTCTGACTTCCATCTGGGCATTAATCTCATCAGCTTGTTCTCTCAATAAGGCTCTAATATCATCTAGGGAGGCCATTGGAGAAGGTGTAGGACTTGTTGGTGGAGACTCTAAAGGAGGTGTTGGCACTTGTGGGGTAAGTACCTGTATGGATAAAGGGAAAAATGATTACGTCTTTTTAGGGTAAGGCATCAGGTAAGGTATAGGGTGTGACACCCCGATTTAAATCTTAGGTCATTTTGACGTCATTACACGTATTTTGTCCATTTTTGATTAAAATGCATTATAATTTGATATGGTATATGATATGATAATTAAGTAAATGATTTGGATATGTTTTGAATATGATGATATATGATTTGAATGAGAATTTCAAGCTATGCTATGTAACATTCCAACCCTAAACTCTATGTCAAACCGACGTCATTTCATGCATTTTATGCATTTTCATCAAAATGCACCATGATATAATTTGATTAATAAGTTAAATATGGATTATATGAATAATATTTGATGATAAATGATTTGAATAAGAGAAACAAGTTAGGTTATAGGCTCGTTTGCCGTCGAAAGACACAAACGGAGCTAATTAGGGTTTTTGGACCTACGCGATCGGAAAACGCCGAAATCACGTCAAATATGAACCAAATGACCTTGATATTTTGAGATATGATTATTAACATGTTTTAAAGTGTTTTGGAACCAAAATTATATGACGAAGTTGTACAGTTTAAGTTTCGTAAAAATCGTAGAGCTTCGGACTCGGTTTAGGGCACCGAGCGAACCACGACCCCTTTTCGGATTCCGATTTTTACGAAACTTTAGACACGTGTTCTACATATTATTTTGACACCAAAATGTATTTGAAATGGCTGCTGGAATGAATTTATAGGCTGGTTTGTGAGGATGAATGATTTGAAGAAAGGAAGGAGAAAACTTAAGTGTTAAGTTAAGTTATAAATAAATTTGGTTAGCTTTTGGTATGTTTATCTTGTAACCAGCTGCTGGCCATTCTTTGGAACGTAAGTAGGAGCTGGAAAGGGCAGGAAATAATTCTGGTTCAGTGGGAAAATAGAAGGAAAAATGGAGGGAAAGAAGAGAGAAGAAGAAAGAAAGAAAAAGGAAAAGAAAGGAAGAAAAAGAAAGAGAAAAGTAGGGAAATCCTTGGGAAATCTTCAAACCAACTGATCTTACATGTTTTTGGGTAGTTTAGGAAGTGTTTAGATGTGTTATAGTGGAAAGAAATTGGCTGGAAATCGTGGGATAAGGTAAAACAAAATTCTGGTTCATAATTCTAAGTATAGAGGCAGTTTTGAGGTACCAACTTTGGAGGGTTATAACTTCCAATTGGTGAAGCTTATGGGAATTGTGGCTTTATGGGTTTGTAGA
>CANUEY010246639.1:0-138758 GCA_948099555.1 Croton setiger
TTTTTTTTTTTCTGTCTCTGTCTCTCTCTCTCTCTCTCTCTCTCTCTCTCTCTCTCTCTCTCTCTCTCTCTCTCTCTCTCTCTCTCTCTCTCTCTCTCTCTCTCTCTCTCTCTCTCTCTATATATATATATATAAACAAGCTGTAAACATAAAAATAGGATGTCAAAATTCATTGTAAACTAGTAGTAAATTAGGCAGAAAACTGATGTTAAACTAGTATTAAACTAAAATCCCAAAATAATAAATAATAAAAGAAATGGAAGGTTTTTCAAATTAATTAAACTCGGAACCTGGCTTAAATCTTAAATTTGTCTACACTCATATTGGAGATGCTCTAAAAATGGTGAAATATATATAAAAATAAAATCACATTTTTTTATTTTAATTTGGAAAACGCTACTAAGACAAAAAAAAGAAAAAATGGACTCACTAAATTTTAATAGTATTTTCGAACATTTTATTAAAAAAAATAAGAAAAACGGACTATTTGTATAATAGTTGTATAACAATTGTAGTTGAACAATACTCATACAATACTGATACAAAAATAGTACAACAACAGTTCAATATTTTTTTATTTTTACAACATTAATTGAATGAGTTGTTACTCCAAAATTACAATAAAAATTGAGTCTATTTTCCTAAGCATTTCCTAAACTATTGGCTAGTTCAACTGTTGTTGGTTTGGTATAGAAGGACAAAATAGTATAATATGAAATCTACAGGGACAAAACAGTTAATTACATCAAAAGTAGGGGGCAAAAACGTTATGGACAAAATAATTATTTAAAAAAAATTCAAGAATATTTTTAAAAGAAAAATAAAAGTTGACAAATGACAAGGGAACACATGTAAGCCAGTAAGCCGAAGAAGCCACCAAAGTAGCGCTATGCATGTCTACAACTGGAGTGCTGTTCCCTTCCCTCCATAATATTGACCTTCGAACCATTTTCTCACTCTCTTTTTCTCTGGAAACAAACAGAAAACAGAAGCAAACATAAAATACACATTCAGTTAGTTAAACAGCTGACAAAAAATAAATAGATACTAAAACCACCACAGGTTGTCAAATCTCAATAATCTTAGGCCTCTCGCATTTTTAGTTTACAAAATTACAATTAATTTTTACTTATTTTTAGATTTTCCATTATTGTCTTTACCTGTCTCTCCAACTACCATTCTGTTCTCTAGCATCTTCTTCATAGTTATGCAAGAAATTTGCATTCAGTTTTTTTTCCCCTTTTTCGAAAACTTTGCCTAAACCCCACGCCAGAATCCTTGCATCAGACATTGGGTTTTACATTTTAAACATTAATCTTTGTGTTCTACGCTGGGATTCTGGCCAGGTTTTTTATTTCGTCGTCTTAATTAATCTTTTTGCTCTTCAGTTCTCTCCTCTCTTGCAGACGATTAATATTTTCCATTTCTTGATTATCATTCTGTTTTTGGAGGGTTGGAATCCAGAAAACGATAATTAAGCTGTTGATTTGTGAACCCATATTTTGGATTTGTTTTTGAGAAACAAACAATGCGAATTGTTTTAAAAGGATATTAAAAAAAATGAGAAGAAATTTGGGTTTCAAGCAAAAATGTCAAGGAAATCATCTGCTAGATGGTGGTGAAAATATTGCAGAAGGTGGTATTTTGCGGTGGCCGTAAACAGAGGAAGGAAAAGAAAAGAAAAGAAAAGAAAATTCCCTGTTTGCATTTGGTAAGATTATGGGCTGTATATGCTCAAAAGGAACTGCAGATGGAGAAATAAGCTTTAACCAAAGTGAAACAAAGAAAGAAAATGAATTCGATAAATTATCAGTTCAATTGGTTGCTCCAATACCTTCCATGAAAGAAGAGGATGTTAAAAAAGCTGTTGTTCCATTGGCAGAAGACAGTGGAAAGATTTTGGATAGATCACCATCAAAAAGGCGTCATCAAAGATGTCCTACAATGGATTTAGGGTCAAGTAGAAACAATCAACAAAATATTGTGACTAAAATAAATAGTATGCCTCATAGCTCTCAAACTGAGCTAACTGCTGCTGGTTGGCCTAAATGGTTGACCTCAGCTGCCGGAGAAGCCATTAAAGGCTGGCTGCCTCGACGAGCAGACTCATTCGAGCAGTTAGAAAAGGTCAGCATATTTATATATATTCATATTCTTTTTAACTTGTCAAGTGCTTAATTTGATAAAATTAGTTTGTAGACAAATTATAATAGAACTGAACAAGGTCTGTATGTATGTATGTACTTCAGATTGGACAAGGAACATATAGCAGTGTATATAAAGCCCGTGATCTTGATTCAGGGAAGATAGTCGCGATGAAGAAAGTACGATTTGTGAAAATGGATCCTGAAAGTGTCCGTTTCATGGCAAGGGAAATTCATATTTTGCGAAAACTTGACCATCCAAATATCATGAAGCTTGAAGGCATTGTTACTTCTAGGATGTGTGGAAGTTTATACCTTGTCTTTGAGTACATGGAGCATGACCTTGCTGGTCTTGCAGCCACTCCTGGTATCAAGTTTACTCAACAACAGGTATGCCCTTTTCCATTATTTATAGATAGATTGAAAATGAAAATGTTTCTATGTTACATAAAGAGTTTTTACTTCTGCAGATTAAATGTTATATGCAACAACTTCTTCGTGGGCTCGAACACTGCCACAGTCGCAGGGTTTTACACCGAGACATAAAAGGTTCAAATCTTCTGCTTAATGATAAAGGAGAACTAAAGATTGGAGATTTTGGTCTTGCAACTTTTTATCAGCCTGACAAAAAACAAGCATTAACGAGCAGAGTTGTAACACTGTGGTATAGGGCGCCCGAGCTTCTACTTGGTGCTACTGAGTATGGAGAAGCTATAGATATGTGGAGTGCTGGTTGCATTCTGGCTGAATTATTTGCAGGCAAGCCTATTATGACCGGAAGAACAGAGGTATGCAATGTGCCCTTTCACCATTATACATTAAATGTAGCAGAATAAGTTTTTTCTTTTTATTTATTTAGTTGGTGAAAATTGATCTCAGGTGGAGCAAATGCATAAGATTTTCAAGCTTTGCGGTTCGCCTTCTAAAGAGTATTGGCAAAAGACAAAACTGCCTCATGCAACTAGTTTCAAACCCCAAAATTCTTATAAACGTTGTGTTACTGAAACATTCAGGAACTTCCCTCCTTCAGCTTTGTCTCTCATTGATAAGCTCTTGTCGATGGAACCAGAAGCTCGAGGATCAGCCACTTCGGCTCTAAACAGTAAGGTAAAGATATATTCATAGAAAGAAAATCTGATATTGACTAAAGACTAATTTAATTGGGACTTACTGAGGTTTTGTACTTTTCAGTTCTTCAATTCAGAACCTTTCCCTTGTGATCCATCAAGTCTGCCAAAATATCCTCCGACCAAGGAACTGGACGCTAAGGTTCGAGAAGAGGAAGCCAGAAGGTATGCTTAAAACAATTTAATTTCCCAACAAGAACTGAAGAAAACAAAACCATTACTAATTAATATACATATTGAACAGGAGGAAAGCAGAAGAAAAATCTACCCGCAGAGATGTTCAAGAATTGATTCCTCAAGGACAAGCGAAAACAAATAGTACTAATTACAAATATCATATTCAACAAGATGTTGGTTCTGGGTTTCCAATGGAGCCTCCAAATAAGTCTAAGCAGTCGAGTACAGTGATACATCCTACAATGTTAAAGAAGAATTCAGGCTCTTCAGTACATAGCAATAATAATACAGAATTAAGGACAAATATTACATACTTGCCTCAAGCTACTGTGGACATTTACAACTCATCTCTAATGAAGGACAATATGCGAGATTCTACGGTAACAAACTCTTACTCTTACTGTTGTCTTGTGATGTCAAATCTCGGACTTAACATAAGCCATTCGTGCTGTTTCAGGAAAACTTTCGGAGGAAAAACAGAATCCACTATTCAGGACCGTTGATGCCGCCTGGAGGAAACATTGAAGAAATGCTAAAAGAACATGAGAGACAAATCCAACAAGCTGTTCGAAAAGCTCGAATGGGGAAGTCTGGGACCAAAGATAGAATATATAGTTAATGTCTGCTCTGCATGCCAACCATGTAACATAGCTGATTAGTGTACTTGGATAGGGATTGTTAATTACTATTTTGCAGTGAAACTTTTAGTTTTATAAACTCAAATGCAGTAAGGAGAATCTTTTTGCTTGTTCGATTTGATTTTGATAGATAGAATGCGTTTGATTATTGGAAATTTAGTGTTTATTCAGACTATGCTAATTGTGCTTAGAAAGATAAATAATGCATATTTTTTTTAATAAAATAGTTTATATTTTAAATTAAAGGAACAACAATATATTTTTTTCGAATTATTTTATAATTTTTCCTAATAAAGAATTAGACAAGGTTTATGGGAATGGAATTGAAGTAAACAAACAATATGGATGTAATAGTAGAAATTTAAAGGAAACAGACACAATTTAGTAATATTATAAATAATGAGGGACGTAATATTAGTTTTCTATCCTTTTTCAAAAGCGCAGACATACATATGAAGAAAGCGAGGGATTTGCTAAAATCCACTAGCCGGAGCTTTCTTTCCCTCGCAAGACCACCACCGCCTCCTCCTCTTCCTCCTTCAGAGGTATTATGTTTGTTTTTTCGCATTCTGCTTCTGGTACATGTAATTTATAATGATTGTTATTTAGTGTTTTTATCAGATGGATTCTTCAGAGCGCTACTGTTACAATCCTAAACTGAACTGGAAACCTGAAGTTGAAAATTACTTCATCAATGCCTATGGAGCCGATCATTTCTCCCGCATTTCTCATGCTCTAACGTACTCGCTCATCTTAGCTTACTCTCTTTATATTCTCTGTAACACTATTTTGTTTGATTTCTACTGCAATTTTTTTTCCCTGTTTTGAGTCTATTATATTTGGGCATTTCGGTTGCTTTTTCCTTTGAATTTGGGGTAGTAGTAGTACTGTATTATGGTGTTTGATTTGATGTTAATTCTCATTTTTTGCTTCAATTTGTTTTGTGTAGGCGACCTTCAAGTTATTCTTGCATTCGTGTTAACACTCTACAAACAACCACTGATTCTGTGGTTGAGAAGCTTTTAGCTATTATTAAGGAAACTGGGTTTTGGGACTGTTGTAATGAGAGTCCAACTGATGCAGCACAGGATAAGTTGCAAAAAGGTCTCATCTCTAAGTGCGAAATACAAGGGTTGGATTATGTTTTGTTTGTCAAGGGTTCAGGTCCGCACACAATTGATTATGGTTTTATGCCTGGAGCACCTCCGAAGGAGGTTATTGTGAGTAGAAAATGTGCTGAAGCAGTACTCCGAGGAGCTCAGGTAGGAAAATCTATAATATCTGCATTCATACATGAAAATTCTTGGTATGCTTTTATTGGATCTTAAAATGATAAGTATACATCCTGTTTATTCCTCTTCCTATCTGCTGCACACTGCTTTCCAAATTTAATTAATTTTGTTTTTGCTTTTATGTTCTGAAAATGCATACATATTACAAGCTTTTCTTGGTTCATGTAATCAACCTCAAACTTTATGGTGTTATTCTTCATTGCTTTTCTTATTTGTATTACTTTTCTTCAGCCATCCTGGTTACCTCTGTGTTGGGTTGCTCATGATTTTGTTTCTTTGAGCCATTTCTTTTCATTGAAATCACTAGGCATCAGATTTAGATTAGATGGAAAATAATAAAATTCTGTCATTCAACAAAATTTTATTCATCATGTAGTAGGTCATGGAATAGTGACTGCATGTTGTGCTTTCACTTTGTTCTCTCATGGTGATTTACCTGTAGGTATTTGTTCCTGGTGTAATGGCTTGTAGTGCACATGTTGAGAAAGGAGATCTAGTTGCAGTTTCAGTGGCTATAGAGCAACCAAGTCCTGATGGTGGATGGGGTATTGGCATGACACGCGGCACTGTTATTCAAGGACTTGAAACAGGCAAGAAGAATATTTATTTTAGACTTTGGCCTTTAAAGTGTTCTGCAGAATATTCTTTGCGCTCTGGTTTTGTTCTTTCTATCGAGAAGCAATTTTTTTTTTATGCATTTATTCCTAAGATTCTTTTTTAGTTTTTTTCTTAAATTAATATCTTTGATTAGGTTGATGAAGGTTTCAGATCAGACATATGCACATATGTATTTGCGTGTGCTCACTCATGCTGTTGTGCACCACTACTATATATATTCACCTAGGTGTCTATTATGAAAAAGACAGAATTTTGAAAACTAATTCGGAATGAAGACCGAAAAAGATACAAATAAAAGAAATAAAAAATAGAAGGGATTTTCTTTCTAATATTATCATTAACCATGGACATTCCTCTAATAATTAATGATACAGAATACCATGAAGAATCTTTAAAATCTGAGCTTCTGAGTATCATTTTCTGCACATCATGGCATCTCTTTCATATTTGTTTCAGACAAACGGAAATTAGGAAGTTAAAAGAAAAACTGAAATTGGATATTTAGTTCTTGATATTGTGTGACAGATCCATGAGTTTGGGCATATTTGATAGAGACCTGCATTACCTTGTTAGTTGTTGAATTCAACACTATAGTTTCTGTTTGTTTATACTTAACAACTGCAAGAACTATTGAAATTGAATAGAAGCCATTTTATTCAGTCATTACTGCTATAGGTACTGATAATACAAATGAAATCATTTAGCAGAAGTTTCAAATTGTTACAAGATTATATTTATTCTAAATCTGATGTGGGTTCCTTTGGCTTCCTTTTTGTGGCTGTGCTGATTTAATAATGTTAAACATTAAGTTTCACCGCATGACCTAAATTTGATTCATTATACTAGTGGTTTTAGAAATATAAAAAACTATCATCGGTGAACAGTTCACTGTATGATAGGTCATTAATGTGGAGAATTAAATTATAATCAACTTTTTTTTTTTTTGGTGACATTCAAGTAATCTTTTAGTGAAATAAAAATATAACAGTATGTTGGTGTCAGGAGAATCATTTGATGTTCAGTTTTAAGGACTACTAAAATTTGCGTCTTTGATTGTATTAATAATTTCATGTTAATCAGAGTTACCTTTCTCTTTAACATAATTTCTGCATTCTCATTAGTCACTTAAAAGGCTGATGTTTTTCCCTGTTGGCTATAAGCTACTTTTCTGGTAAAAGCTTGTGAGTTTTCCATTGTGATATAAAATAAAATAAAAAAGATGTGTATTTCTTATTCAAAAGGTAACTTTTGTTTCTCTGTTTGATTTAAGTTAAATTTCTGGCAGACGTATGTAGTCGAATGTAATTTTTTCCAACAACAATGAATAATAAAATAATAAATTATACATATATACGATTTTTAAAGTTGCTATCATGACACACACTACATCTAATTGATGGGGAAGTAGAAGTATGGAACAGTTTGCTATATGGCATAGTCCTTGTGCAAGAAGTCTCTGGCTTAATTTAGCATGTTAACTTTCATTCATATTTGATCTTCTATTTGAACATTTGACTTTGTAGTATATTCCCTATGCAAAATTCTGTGAGATCTGCAAGTTGACACTTGTTATTCTTCTAGATCCTTATTATTCAGAGAGAAAAGGCTTGTATATTGGTCAAGGAATGACAACAATGTCAAGGGCTGGGATATTTCGTGTTTCAGAAGGAATAGCCGTGGATATGCATAATCGATTATATAAATTGCCTTCTTTTCATGGTATACTTCACTCCTTATCTAATCTTTGTTATGATTGCTCGATTGCCTGTAGACGTAACATACCATGTAGAATGGTTTAGTCATGGCACTCATGGCAAAGTAAGGGTGCCTTTTTTTTTTTTGTCTCTAGAGTTGCACATAGTATATGATGATTGATGAAGGATGGGGTTACAAAGTCTACATTGGACCTGATTTTTATTTATGATTCATTTATTTCTTTTTTTGTTATTGGAATTTTAATTTTACTTATTTTATGTTAATTAGGATTTCTACTTTTTTTTTTTTTTTTCAAATTAGGTTTATGGGTTTATTATTAAATTTCTTTGCCTATTAGGATTAGTCCTACACCTCTATAAATAGAGTGGTTTATGTAGCTTTAAAGGCATGTTACAACATCAATAAAATTGCTGTCGGGATCTCTCTCAAAGTACCCTGTGCTGTATGTGTGGTCATTAGCGCTTATGTTGCGTCAAGTGGTACCAGAGCCACAAGATGGCTATTGGCAACAGAAGTGATGGATGACTATTGACATTGAAACCAAGGATTCCCAGAGTGGATAAGGAATAGCAGAAATAAGAGAGTAGAGGAGAGGAATTTTCTTGGGAATTTATATTGGTGGATAACTGAGGTAGTAGAAAAAAAAATTACAACTGAGAGATAAAATACTTGATTTAAGAAATCAAGCCCCCAAAAGGCCAAAAGTTCTGAAAGGAATTGGGCCAAATACTGAAAAATTCTCTACATCCAGATGATCCCCATAAAAAAGTAAATAGTACATATTTAACTAGTTAATTGCTCAAGGTGCCTTTATCTGGTTGAAACAGGTGTCATCAAACCAGGAGCTTTAGAAGATTTATTACTTTAACCCAAAGCAATTTCTTGCAATCCAATTTTAACATTAACTTCCTTCATATTCCACACAATTTTCTGGGATTCCCAACATTATGCTTGTGCTATAACTACATGAATGAAAGTATAGTTTTGACTTATTTTATTCTCATAGTATAAAGAATGACTTTCATACACTACTTATTTCTGCTGTAATAATAATCTTTCTTTATGATATAATATACTTCTGCATAAGGCGAAAAGGGTTGTGGAATTAGGGGGTACATTTAATTAACTTTATTTTTTCCCATTTTATAGACTTTGATTGTTTCTCCATTTGTGCCTCTCATTTGTCTAATAATGTCGTGCTTGTTCTTAATCACAGATGTGCTTGAGGGGGAAATATTTCTTCAGAACTTGCCAAGCATCATCACAGCTCATGCTCTAGGTATTTATAATGTCTCATGTTGCCTCAACTGTACCGTTAATTGTTTTCTTGGCAATAGTTCTTCCTGGATCCTGTGTGTTTATTGTGCAATTTGTTTTTTTCTGTTTGTTTGGGGACAGTGCAAAAAAATGTCTTCCAATGAGGATTAACTTTGGATTTCTAGTTCATTATTGAAGTGAAATGCTTGCAAAAAAATGTTATCTTCATGTAAATAGCCCTTAATGCCCATGGACTTGCATCTTTAGAATCGAAGTAGCCTCCTATAATGTTCATTAATACTCATGGACTTGCATATCTAAAATCAAGCTAGCCTTCTACGTCAGTGTGATCAACTTTGGTGAGTGAGATTAATCAGCTTGAAAAAGGTAAATGGGACAATAGAAAATGGATCTTTACTTTTTTACTACATTCCTTTCAGTCTTCTAGTTTGCTTGGCCATACTTTGTTAGTCCCTTTGTGCCAGACACTACACTTGTGTCTGTGTAGGGTGAGTATTCCAGTGGTTTTACATCTGCTTTGAAGAGTCCTATGCTTTCCTTAGAGGAGAGACATTTCCATGTTCTGCAGAAGGAGAGTAGGCAATGAGTTGTGCTGTCAACCCTTATAACTGAAAAGGCAGGTATTGTGGCATCCCAACCTTCACAAACTAATGTCGATTCCACAAAGGATGATGCCTGTCAATGTGATCAGTGTGACACTCTTGGACATGCTAGTGAGACATGTTGGACACTAACTCTCGATTGTAATTTAGGAACATTCCAATATATACAAAAAGAGAAAATTTGTAAATTAGATGTAATTTAGCTAATACAAGAACAAGATAATTTTTTTTTAGTTGCTTTCTGTCTTTCATTTCCCTCTACCTTTCCCTTAAATAGAGGATTTGATGTTAAGGTCTGAGTATACCAGAATTTCCTCATTGTCTGTGATAAGTTTTTCTGTTCTATTTTTACATACTGGTGCATACATCCTTTTTTTTTTTTTTTGTGAAAAATTATTAGAAGCCTTATGGTAAAGATTAATGTAAGCTTAAAGTGTAACTCTTAATTGATTTAGTAACATTTGATCTCTTTGTTTGCATGATACACTTGTTGTTTGCTATCTTAGATCCTCAGAAAGGTGAACGGGTATTAGACATGTGTGCAGCGCCTGGAGGGAAGACAACTGCAATTGCGATCCTTATGCAGGATCAAGGTGAGCTTATCGCAACAGATAGATCTCATAATAAGGTGATGCTTCTAAAAGTAATATCTTCAATTAAAATTTTATTCATTTATCCCACCATACAGCTCTTTGTTTATACATTCCCTATGCTTAATGATTTGACGTCTGTAGATCAAATTTGTTTTAAGAAATTTATTTTTTGAATGCAATGGTATTGATGAGGTTTTGAGGCCTTATTGAATTATTCACTGATTTTTTTCTTTTCTATCTCTGACTAATCCCTCCTCTCTCTCTACCACCACCCCACCCCCACTTTTTCTTTTACTACGTCTTGCATCATGCATTAGTTTCTTACCTTTCAAGCTCTTGATACTTTGGGTATCTTATTGTTATATGCAGGTGCAAGATATTCAAAAATTGGCTGCTGAAATGAATTTGACGTGTATAAAGACTTACAAGTTGGATGCTCTCAAAGCAGTTGGTCGAAGAAATGAGTTAAATGATATGGTCGTTCAGAATTCTGAATTGTCAAGGTCTCATGATGAGAAAACAACTTCATCTGTTGAAGGGTTGAACCTTAATGAATCTCAAAATGAAATTGGTAGGTAAGTGTATGCCTTCTTTTTGGTTATGTTTGTCCTTTATTTATGAAAAAAGAGGAAGTTGGCAGATTTCTTATGAGTTGTATGGTAGTGGGAAGTATTGTCTAGGTTTCTCCCTTTAGAAATGATGATGCTCTTTGCTTGAATTTGTTTAAGGTCCTTTTGCCTATGGTTATGTTCATTTCCTTATCACAAGTCATTTTTAGGGTTACCTTGCAATTATGCCCCATTTTGAAAATTCTCCACAAAAAGCCTAATTCACAAAGTTTGTTGTATTTGCACTTTAAAATGTAATAAGAACAAAATTGAATAAACTTTTTGAAAAAATATATTGAGAGAATATAAAATTGTGAAAAGATGAATAACAAGATGAGAACCAAAATAGAAATAAAATATATTATATGACTACTTTTTTTTTTTTTGGAATTCTTGAAAATGGTTTTCTCTACAATGTATTAATTTCTATATGATTGTTATCAATAGAAAAGAGAATGGGAGAACATATGTTAGCAAAGCTGACATCAGGAAGCATAAGCGAAGAATGAGAAATGGGCCAGGAAGAAATCAAAGTCTGGGTGGTAGGGTTGACAACTCAAGAGGTTTTTCTCCTGATAGCTTTGATCGAGTTCTGCTTGATGCTCCATGTTCAGCTCTTGGTTTGAGACCTAGACTCTTTGCTGGAGAGGTAAGGCAATCTAGAAACTGACTTCTTATTGTGCTGTAATGAAGCATATAACCTATATCTTTGAAATTATATCTGTCATGCAATTACCAAATTGTCATAAATTTTATTAATTTTCCCCCTATTTAATGATTGTATGCATTTTCATGTTGCAAAATTTGATTTCTTATTTTTAAGGATTTAGTAGTAGCATAATCTCCTTTTTCAGGATTAAGAATTGGATCACATAGAGGGGAATAAATGTTGATTTCCAATCTACATGTAATTTCTCTAATTTTCTAGATTTCTATTATGTAATTTTAGCTCTACCTCTGTTGCTGCCTTTGTTGTTTATGGTTTTCTCAGGTTAGCAGGCTCTGGTAAATTTTAGTGGAAGTTAGTTCATAATCTTGTACTAACACGCTATCATATGGTATTCTGGGAGAGGTAAAGGGCCATTGGTTGTGTATTCTAGAGATTATCTAGTGATCTTTGAGTTAATTTGTGGCTTCTATTGAGATAAATCTAAAGTACACCAAGTCCTTTGTCTGATGAGCAACATACTCACTCTTTCATCTTCTTCTCTTTCTTAAGGTGTAGGCTTTGTTCTGTAAAATTGTTACATGTATTGTTGTAGGCTTGATGGACCATTGGTGGAATGATTTTTTCTATTAATTTATTACCTATTTCATGTAAATATCTGATTTAGTTTTTTCATTTGTATCTTTTCTAGGACACTGTACAATCTTTGAGGAACCATGCAAAATACCAGAGGAGAATGTTTGACCAGGCTGTTCAACTCGTTCGTCCTGGTGGAATTATTGTGTATTCAACGTTAGTATCCTTCAAGTTTGCTTCATTGCTATTCCTGGTTGATTTTTGTGCCACCCTCTATGTTTCTCCTGATCACATCAATTTTTTGGTGAAAACTAAAAACTTCAACCCCTCAAGACATCAATACAATGTCACTTCAATTAGTTAATCTTGTTTAGCTAGGGTGGAAGAAATACTGGCACAAATTCCTTATAATTTGGTTGGTGTGCATTTATACTTACAAAATTTGCTTTTGGTTGCAAGCTGTATTCATTGTTGCATAATAGAACAATTTAAATGGTCAGCTGTGCTATATTATAACACATTATATAAAACAATATCTATTCTCTTGACTTATGTTAATTTTGTTTATTCAATGTGACAGATGCACCATAAATCCTGGAGAGAATGAAGCTCTGGTACGATATGCTTTGGATACATATAAGTTCCTCTCCTTAGCACCACAGGTCAGATTTTGCAAGTTACATTTCCTTCTCAAATTTCACTGTCAGTTTTATTTTTGACTTTTTGCTTGTGTCATTCACAAATGCGTTATTCATCATAAAGAATGAATATCATTGGTTACAGAAATGAAATTTTTGGCTACTTACTGGGATGAATTCTTGACTGAAATATTGGAAATATATAAACATTAGCAAATAAAACTGACTTATATTAATATTTCTGGTAGCCTTAGCTAGCTGCAATTTCAGATGATATTGAATATATTAGCTACTTATTAAAGGTTGGTTAGAATACTTGTTCCCTAGTGAGAGAAAATTAAACAGGGTTATAACAAGGTAGACCTAGACATTTATTCTTTGTAGGGATTAAAACTCTTGTAAATCTGTACTGGTGTGTTGATGGTCTAAAATTCTACCAAACATGCTTTAATAGCTTGGTTTGTTTTCGGGAAACTTATCTCACTCTTTTTCAAATTAAATGAATACGAAAAATGCTCTCCAGCTTGTACACATTCAAACTTCCTTTTTTTTTAGTTGGATTACAAAATCATGTTTACTGATGCATGATTGAATTTGAAATTGAAGTTCTTATGATGAATTTTCAGCACCCAAGAATTGGAGGACCTGGCCTTGTTGGTGCCTTTGAATTTTCAGATGGATATGTTGAGTAAGTACTGAAAACCAATATCTTCAGTGTAAACAATGTCACACATAATATGCTTAGTGATTAAGTTTCAATTGGTTGAATGATTCTCCCATTACATTTTCCTTCTCAAATATTTGCCTTTCATAAATAATCACCGCAGTGAGTGGCTACGGCCTGGTGAGGAAGAACTTGTCCAGAGGTTTGATCCATCATCTCCGCTAGACACAATTGGGTTCTTCATTGCAAAGTTTGCAGTTGGGGACAAAAATATTTGAACTTAACCGGCTGAGAAAGTGTCTTCAAGCCCTTGGCCTTGCCGCAAGAATGTGAGCAGATCTGATCAGGTATCTCCATGACCAATTTTGTTTGAAGCAACACAAATTTTGGATTATTTTAACGTCTGTTTCCATCTATCCTGGTTTTTTTCAGTAATAGAGATGAGTCGTGAGAAATGCTTTGTTAGGCATTAAACAGAGTTTGGAACCTGCACCTGTGTAATTCTGTGTTTAAGTGAAGAAAAGTTAATAAAAAATTGTTGACTTGTTAAAGAAATAGAACATTCTTTCGTAATTGACTTATAAGTTAATTTGTTATTTAATTATCAAATATCATATATTAAAAATTAATTTAGATTTCTTTAACTAGAAGTAACAAATAAATACTCATATGGAATATTGGTAAAATTGTTATAAAGTTGTAGAAGTAAAGGACAAATTTGGAAATAGAGTAGAGTGTAATGCCTTGATGTTCTAGAAGTAGAAGGAAATTAAAGAAACCAAAAGCTGATTTTTTAAAAATCCATTTGAGCCGTTGGGTTTTCTACATCACACCCTTTTAGAATCTTCCAACTCCTACCCACGTATGAGTCACTTTTCTTTCAAACCCATGGAACAAAATTAATGTCAATTTATTCTAAATATACCTTCATATAAATATGGATTAATGTTATTTATTGTTGTTAACAATTAATTATTATAAGACTAAATCTCTATTCTAATTAAAGTCTATATAAATTGAACTAAAAGAGAAAATAAAAATTGCATATATAAAAGAAAACAGAGGGATGAAATAATAATTGATTCAAGTGAAAAAAAAAATGAGGCTTCCCACTTTGGAGAAGTGTTACTCTAAAAGGGTAAGAATGAGTGAAATGTGAAAGTGATGGAGCTAATGGTAATTTTATTTGGGGCTACCCATACTAATACAACACCCAATAAATTTTAATATCCACTACAGCTAGCTATAATTAAAAATTTGAGATGATTTTTTAATCGGATAATAACTAATAAATGTGATTAGATAAACTATTATATTTTTCATGGTTTATAATTGCCAATGGATAAAATATTTGTTAAGAGATGGACCAACTATGATTTGGTAATTATACACCAATCTTTCTTTTCTTAAAATTAAAACTCAACTAATAGAGAATTTTTCAAATTACTTGAATTAATTTTATGTTTTTATTAAATATTTAATGAAATTTTATTATAATATAAACCAAACTAACTTCATTTTGAAAAGAAATTTAATTTTACAATATCATAAAAATTTCTTAGTACTATGAAATTTTAAAATTTTAATGCTTAAATTATAAAATTTATTATTAATTATTGGTTTAAGTTATATGAGGATTACAAATATATAATATGTTGTCGAATTTTGTGTTTTTTTTTATTTTTTTTATTATTTATTTCCAAATACCCATTAAATTATCTATATTAGATATCGAAATTAAAAGCAATGTATCCCTATTATAAAATATAATCATATATATTCCATAATATAAATAAATTTTTAAATAGTATTAAATGTTAATTTTTTAAAATTATCCATTATAAATAAGAAAGTTCTGATTTTTAAGTATGTTAAAATGGGAATATTATGGTTAATTTAGTCAAAAATTAATTATAAAGGAAAGAAAATGTGTCAAGAGTAAGTTATATTATGAAAAGGAAACTCAAATTTATAATATAATCCTCAATTTTATAAATTATTTTAGAGTGATGTGAAAAATATGGTAAAATAGAATGAGAGGGAAGTGAAGTGAGTAGCAAAAAGTAATTGGATAAAATCAAAATGTTTGATGTGAAACAGTAGAATTTAAGAAAAGCAGCTGATCTTATCTTGAGTTGTACAGAACCTACTGAATGATGACATTGACGGTGATTGAATTTGGATATGCATCCAGAAGCTGTCTGAGTTGGATCCAATCCTAAACCCTAAAAATCAAAATAAATAAAATTACCAGTTTAATAGAACCTTCCATTTTCCACACACAAAACTAACACAACGGCAACGCCCCGTTGATTTTTTTAGTTGCTATTTCATTTTTCTTAACTTACCATTTATTATATATATTCAACCTCCTCTTTCCTCCTCACTCCATTTCCTTCCTTCATTCCATTACAGAACAGAGCATAGCAAAAATGAGTTTTTCAATAATCACTTCTTCTACCTTCCAAACCATTAGAACACCCAATCTTTCAACTCCAAAATCAAATCTTTATCCATCTTCTTCTAATACCCATTTCCCTAAATCTAATTTCCACTTCAAAAAAACTACTATTTCTAATCCAATTAAGGCAGTCATGGCTGATTCTGTGTATGTACAAACAGAGAGCTTTTACAAGTTGTTGGGTATTACTGAAAATGTCAGTATTTCTGATATAAAGAAAGCTTATAAACAACTGGTTAGAAAATACCATCCTGACGTCTCGCCGCCGGAACTTAAAGAAGAGTATACAAAGATGTTTATTAAAGTTCAAGAAGCTTATCAGACTTTATCTGATCCCAAAACCAGAGCTTTGTATGATAGAGATTTGGACTTTGAATCTTTTGATCTCAACGTTTTTCTCTAGTCATCAACCCTAAATAATAGTAATTAATTAATTTACTTGTTTATAATTAATTAATTTACTTGTTTATTTATTATATATTTTGAAGAATCCATTTCCACATATTTTAGTTTAGTGGGAAATGTTTTTCTTTTCATTTTGTCATTAGTTTAGATGACAAATTATGTCGTCTTTTTTATGTATATATATTTACTTGTATATCTTTTTTATGCCATTAGTTTAGATGACAAAATATTGTTTAATTTTAATAAAATATATTAGTAGTTTTTATTTTAAATTGCATATAAAAAAATTTAATTTTGAGTTTAAATTTTAAACCGTTTATTTTAAATTATTTTTATTTTATACATCAAAATCAAATTAAATCAAATAATATGCTAAATTTATATACAAAAATATACAACTTTTGTATATTTTTATTTTAATTTTTTTTACATGAAGCACTTGTGGATGAATTTCCATCATAAATATAGATATTAATCCAGCTACTGAATATAGTATAGGGGAATAAATAGCTTCCAATGATAATTTCCAAATTTTACAACATTTTTGCTACTAATATTTCATAATCAACAAAAAGCTCAAAATGAATTGCAGCTTAAGAAACTATCATATATAATAGTAATCCAAGTCCTAATTTTCTTGGCTTGTCTCCTCATAGCAATATAATAACAAAATTTTCCAACAAATGTGTGAAAATGCTTACTATGAGGAGAGAGGAGAGAAAAGCTTCTGCTAAATTTAAATTGAATGATAAGAGGAGATGTGTTAGGTGTTAGCCGCCCTGGCTGAATTGGTTCTGGATGTCTTTGAAGGATATAGTGGCAGTTCCCCTTGTTTTCGCCTTTTGCTGTGAAGGATGCTCTCTCCACCCTGTCATGTAAATAACCTGCAAAACAGATAATGCATTTCAGAGCCAAAATTGGATGGCCATATTGTCAAATAAGTGTCACTTTTAAGTAATCTTGACCTCCCTTAAGAAAATAATTCATCTAACTGCAAAATGTGGATAATTTTAACAATGCTAACCTCAGTTTTTTCTTTGTTCATTAATTATGAAGACAGAACGGGAAAATGCATTTATTGTTTCTAAAAAAATTTGCAGAAATGATGCTTATTTGATATTGTTCAAAAAAATTGAATTATTTGGGGATGGACTGGAGGGACCATAATAAGAATTATGACTATGGAGTAAATACGTGTACACAGAGAAGATTCTATTTTCTAAGGCTTAGGGACAGAATTACAGGGAGACAATTGTTATCTTAAATAAATGTTGACTACAACTCATGACAACTGTACTCCAGCTTGTACAAATGACCTGTTTATAGAATATCATCACGCTTCTCTAGATCTGCTCTTTATTTGGAAAGTAGGTCCCAAGTAATAGTAATTTTTATGACCAAAATATTGTAATTTCACACCTAAAGTCCCCTACAATTTGTTGCTCATAATATCACCCTAAAAGGGATTGCATTAATCATGTCCACTGTTTTATGAGCACCTTTAACTTCGCTGATACGGAATTTTATTCTCTAATCCAATACATGCTTATTCCTATGAAATCAATATTCTCAAGCCCTCTAAAACACTCACCTGGAATGTGGCAGGGACGGAGCCATCTTCGGCTGCAAACATTGAGTCATAAATTGCTGCAGTTGCCAGGGCTGTTTCTCGCTTCAATATCTGTTTCCAATAATGAATAAATCCAAATTTCTACAAAATAAATTCAAAGCTGCTGCCAACTTTAGATCATTACACACAAAAAAGCTTTCACAGTCAGGTCTTACATTGTTCCTTTGCAGAAGAGCATTAGTTTCACCCATTGCACGGAGGTGCTCTATGAGCTCCAGTGCTATAGCCAAGAGAGAGTAAGAGGGAATCAACAAACATATATTAACAAGAGGGTTACCATATTTCATGCATGCTGTATCAAGTAATGCAAATGGAGGGGAAGGGAAAGCATAAGTACTGAAGGTTACCCATCATTTAGCAGTTCCATATGAAATATGTATTATAATTATTACAGAAGTAACAACTTAGGCTTCCCTAAAATTAAAGCAAGACCAAAGTTAGATGGCAACAGATCGAACTATATAAACCAAACTTGGTTCCAAGTCAGTCTAACTTTTGTTGACGCCAAGACAAATATGAAGTATCATTTACCACCACTTCAAATAAGCTGCATTTTAACTACAAGAAGCTTAGCACTGCAAGATGACTTTATCTGACTTAAATGTCAAGCTCATCACCCTGGAAGTGATGTGGAGATAGAACATGACATGAAAAACAGTTCTATGTAGTATTAGTTGAAGAATCAAAAAGAGTTCTATAGAAAAGAGGAATAAAAACTAAGTGTTGCAATTTCTACATGGGAATGGGAAGACACCAAACAAGTTAACTAGTAAACCAATTAAATATCAGCCAGGTGAACAGAATGGAATTTGCAAAATTATATTACATTATGTTAGAATTGATGAACTTTTCTATATTAAATGTCATGCTTTAAAAATTATGTTATAGTTGACTCATATGGTTCGTGAGGATAGTTTGTAATTAACTAATTATGGGTGACCTGTGGCCTAATTCTAGGAGTTAAACATGAATTAATTAATAACTCATTCATAGTCTCCTTTTTTACAATCTAATGGTTTGCAATTTGGTCCTATGGTATATTATCTCTATTATATTTCTAATCTCCTATTCATTTAATCTAAAATTCATAATATTTCTAAATATTTTCACATGTAATGACCTATTTGAGCACATGATAAAATTGAAAAAATCTCAAATTATTCCAGAATGAATTTATTAAGAAATGGCCAAAAGCACTTTAGCATGTAAAAAGATTTCCAATGACCCTCTCTCACTATGGGCCTAACATGATTAGGCTATTAGTTCAATTTCGGTATCTTTTCTCACCCAGAAGCCATCATAGCATCAATGCTTAGTGCCTCTTCCCAAACGGAAAAAGAAATTTTGGAGTATCCAAGATAGACAATAGGCATATTTATTACCAGCAAAGAGTTTAAATCTCAATTCAGAACAAGCTAGTAAAGATATATATTAAAATCTAGATGTATGTGCCTTGCACACGGAGTAAAGCCATTAACTTTCTATTAAACATATGACTGTCATTCGAATAAGAATTCAACCTAGCTTCTCATAAATAACTCCAGATCCTAGTGTAGTTCTAAATATCTCTCAAGTTCTCAACACATAAGCCAATGATGTAATTGCATTCCTTAATACTCCATAACAAGGGACGATAATATAAGCACACAACCAAAATCAAGTTTAGCAAATATAGTAAAAAGAACTACGGAATAATCTTTAACAAGATTTTCTCACCACTTTCGTATCTAACTACATATTCATCAACGTCAACACCGGGAAGGGTGAAGCCAGCTCTTGTTAAAAGATTGCCTGCGTCACGAACCTATAAAAAAATAAGGAAAACAAAATAAATCTTGCCCTTGAGTGTAGGAGGAAACATATGCAAGAGAGAAAAATAATTAGTTTAACTAACCACCAACAAGTATGGGAGAATAATAATAAAATAACGAAAAATAGGGGAAAAAAATTCCCAACTACCTGCCATTGATACAGTACAACCAACGGAACCTTCTCCGACACTCTAAAGTCTAAACCCAAAAAGCCTAAAAGAACAAGATTATAATTTATAATGTATCAAACGTGTAACAAGCCACAATTAGACACATATATCAAAAGCACAGCATTGTATTTAATGAACTATTAGAACATGAAAGTGCAAAACCCATGCCCATTACTTTCTAAACTTCACCTAGAATACATTGTGTTTATTATTAGCATGATAATACTGTTATTTGTAGTGCTAGAACAAACATACTTGTGCCAAAGGTGACATTCGAGGGCTGATGCCTCCTTCCCGCTCCATATGAGCCACAGTACATGCTATTCTAAGCTCCCTGGTCATAACATGGAAACATAAACAAGCACATCTCTTTCAAAAATTAGAAACAACAACACACAGAGATTGAAAATAAACTACTTCAAAGTTTCTCCTCCCATAATAGCTGCCAAAAATAGGCCATCTGGCTTCAGTGCCAATCTACTCTGTAACAAATCCAATGAAATGAACAGGTGTCACAGCCATGTCCACATTTGAATTTCACATTGATAAATGGAACCACTAGAAAAGCTCAATAATGATTAACACCTATAATAACCACAAAACAAAATGGAAAATGCTGCATGCTTTCATAATACTTGATATGCTACATAAAAAAATCCTAAGGTTAGTGCGTCAACGATACCATCATACGCACCCAAAGCCCATCTAGTAAACAAAGTTTAGAATGAAGAAATAACAAGGGAGAATAGCACATCCTTCAGTACTTATGCTTGAAAATTTTCAGTTATAGTGAATACTTTACAAAGGACGGCAATGAAGTTGTTGAAATTGAAAATATAGACAGATCCATTAGATCTTAAAAGTACTGTATCCAAGTCCTAAGATTTCTAAAAGTAAATCAGCACAGCGGGCTGGATATAAAAAGTAGCTAGACACAAAACTGATGTTAAAAAACATGTCTCGGGTTTTACAGGAGGACATTCATCACTTTTAGAACTTCACTGTCCATTTCTTTAAACAAAGAAACTATGTCTCTCTCCACCTTTGCAAACCACCGGAAAGGTAAATTCAAACTCCACACTTAAGGGCACTCTCATATATAAGAATTCTGGCACCATAACTTTAATCAAAATTTAAAGCAAATGCAAGAAACGCAAATCTAAGAAAACATAATTTACCACATGTCATGATTAGGAAACAATGAGAAGCAAACAAGAAACTATCAAACCATCTAAATTCTAAGGCTCAAAGGTTTTTAAGGGTGCAATCTAGGATACTTCCATCGTTTGCTACCTGTTCTAAAAACATGTGAACTTTGCCTATGGTTTATATCTTGCACATTTCCTTGATTTTCAAACTTTCCAAGCTGTGTGCTTTGCAAAATTCTAGCAAATGGCATGTTATTGAATCCATACTTAAAACTTCCAAGACAATAATGAAGACTAACAAACCTGTATCATGGCTCCAGGAAGGTCATTAGTCCAGTGAAGCCCCAAGCAACTGATTACCAGATCTAGTGAACTTACATTCACAAATCAAAATATTATGATGAAATTCAATTTCTACTATTAATGACATTATTTTTAATATAAATAGACAAAAAAAGAAACTGCAGAAGAGACCTTTCTTTTATCGGGAGGAATTCTTCATCACCAACAATAAAGGATGTTTCTACACTATCATTTGCATCTTTTTGTCTATCTCTGCACAATTTAATCATGTCATTTGATGCATCCATCATTATGAGCTTTTCAATGGAGCCTGACATTGAAGAAACCAAATGAGTACTTGTATCATTACAGTCTAAGAATGCACAGCCACAAGGCAGCCTTCCACTACTGTTATTCGCCAAATCATGCTAGTTATACACTGAAAGCCAACATAAATACAACAGATAACTATTGAAAGTATCATGATCAATTTCTTACAGAGCCAGAAACAAGTTTGATGCTGATCATGCAAATGTAAGAATTCATGCCATCATGTTTACATCTAACATCTATGCAAGAATAAATATGTACAAAAGCAATGGCACTGGAAAAAGTTGCTAAATGAACTCATACCACGACCACGCAACAAACGTCTGATAGCCTCGAAAGAACCTCCTAAACATAATGCTGTAGGGAATGTTTTCTTGCAGTCCTAAAAGAAAAAAAAAAAAAAGCAAACAACATAGAGAAAGAGTCAGTACCATATAATTTATACCTCATATGATGGCCATTGCTCCCAATTATAACTCACATTGAGAATCTTAAAATGCAGAGGGGAAATAAAAAGAAACTAAGAAAAAAAAAGATAAAGAAGCCTTCAGTGATTCAAATAAAAATGAGAGAAATTTGTTACCTCCAATCGATCCAATAAATTTTCAGCAACAGCATCAACTAAACAATCATTTGGACGCATCAACCACGCAGCTCGATCACGCTACCACCAAACGATACCTTAATTAGACAATTAAACACTAAACAACGACCATAAAACTTAATATCGAAAGACCCATTTTACAAATAGCAAACCCATGATATTCAACTCGTACAATACAGCTCCATTGCTTTGTCCGTTAATGTAAACCAATTGGAAAATGTAAGAAGAAAACGAAGGAGAACATGAAAATTTTACTTGTATACGTTTGAGGTGGCGATCGAAGATCTTGACCCTTGAATTTTGCAAATCATCGGTGGTGGGACTGTCATAAGTAGAGTAGGAAGTAGTAGGAAGCAAAGCATATGATTGATTTAATGGAGTTTCTCTTCTAAATAGAAGAGAACACCCCCTCCTATACAGAGACAAGCCTTTCATTTTCTCTTCTGTTCTGATTTCTGAGAAGCTGGTAGCTAGCTCTGGGTCTCTCACTACTAGCTTGTTTTGAGAGATGAGAGGGGATAATAATAATATGGAGATATTCGTCCAATAAATGTATATTTTGTTGTTAGATTGAGATATTTGTCCAATAAATGTATATTTTGTTGTTAGATTGAGTTGGAAATACCAAAATGCCCCTTTGGGTTTGGTTTATTATTCATGGTCCAATTTGTAGACTTTCTAGATGAGAGTGCATCTTCTTCATAACTTGGATTATTAAAACATAATTTTCATTTAGGACTCAATTGTATATGCCTTGTAAGTTCGTGGGCTAGAATGGAAAATTAGCTTGTCTTCTTCACAACTTTTCATTTGTGGCCTCGACACATCCATCACCATAAGGGCAATAATTGTCATCAAAACTTTCATGAATCTTTTTTTTTTTAATATTAACCCATAATCGACAGGGTATTAAAAAAGTCTGAGTTATCAATTCTTTGCAAGGTGCCATTGACAAACTTAGATGTTAACGTTTCAGTCTTCTTTACCTTTTAAATTCAAAATCAATAGATGGTTGGCAATTTTTTATTTTCTTTTAAATTTTTTTAAAGGATAATAACTCTCAATTTTTCGTAATTTTATTATTTAAATTTTTAGATTCTAATGATTGAACATCAAATCAGATTATAAGTCATTACAAAATTATGTCATTAAACCTTAGACAAAAAATTAATTTTACTTTGAAACTTAGGTTTGTCCTCGTAAGTTTAGGGATTAAACAAAAATTTTATCTTTTTGTCATCCATGGCAAAAGAAACAAAAACTAAGTTGCTACAAAATTTTGACAACTTTTAATTCATGCAATTAAAGTCGGAAATAATAGAACTTTTAGATCATTTTGAGGAGAACTTCCAAATTATTATCTCAAAACTTCACTCTGACCATCATAGCAGTGATAATCATCGTTAAAAGTTTCGGTTGTACCAATCTATATCTCTAAAATGACATATGACATCAACACCGCAAAACCATGCTTGGTGTTTTTCCTTTAACAAAGTTGCATAACCCAACCATTTTTTGATCATTCTTCGATTCCATCAATGCAATAGGTATGTGCTCGAGTTGTTGTTCTTGTGATAACAATCATTGCTATTTATGGCGGCAAGAAAGGGAGATGAATTTGGTCAATTGCTCAAGTGGTTTGATATGGTGAAGGGAAGAAGGAAATGGAGATGAAGCTCTCCGTTGAAGAAAGAATTGGAAAAAAAAATTACAAATTAAAGTTTGGTTATCAAATTGTTTTCATCTAATAAGTTGGATTGTCATAGATGAATGAAAAGAATTGTCCTGCATCTTTTTTACTCTAACATTTGAAATCTTAAGAAGATCAAGATCTTGGTCCAAATTCAATGCTTACTCACTGTCAATCTCCTCCGTTCTTTACTTCTTCTCTCCGGTATTTAAAA
Organism: Croton setiger; assembly: GCA_948099555.1. Lineage (NCBI taxonomy): Eukaryota > Viridiplantae > Streptophyta > Magnoliopsida > Malpighiales > Euphorbiaceae > Croton > Croton setiger. The sequence continues at coordinate 24,084 of CANUEY010246639.1, forward strand.
TCTTATGATGATCAAGGTTTTTTGTCAAATTCTATGTCATTCATCGTCGATCTTTTCGGTATCAATCTTATTTTGGCTAATTCATTGTGTGCAGTCTCGTTCTTCAAATTATTTGCTATTTTTTTATTGTTCGATTAAACATAATCAAGTTTATCCATTCGAAATATTTTTTACAGGTTAGCATTCTTGAGATTTCAGGAGGAATATAGTAACCTTAGTGACCTTATTAATGAGTTACTTCAATCAATTTATATTATAATTCTGTTCATTTTTAGTTAAATGTTATTTTTGGTAGAAATTATGTAGGTCGAGCAATTGCTATAATTGTTAAGCATTCATCAAAATAAGTGCTTTTTTGAAAGTGCAGCAGGTAAAAATATATTTCAAACCCACAAGTATTAAAGGTGATTGCTTTTAAAGAAGTTATATTAATGGTAAAGAAAAATAATATATATAAATAATTTATAAATTTAATATTTATGTTAATAATATATAAAATTACAATTTATATAATTATTAGTATATAAAAAAATAATTTGAAATTAAAAAAAAAAAGAAACAGATAATAGAATATACGATTTAATGAATTTTTAAAATAATACACAATTTACTGAGATTATGTCTTAATACCGCCTGTACCAAGCTTAGCTAAGCATGTTCTTAGTTAATAAGTTTGAATGATGAATTAATACGGCTACGGTAATCCCAAATCCCGACGCTGCGTAGTTTAGAAAATCCTCCAATCGGAAGGCTTAAATCTAAAGATGAAATTTTTAATCATCCAACGGTCAGAATCCTCTTTAGACTTTCGAATTTTCGTCTGCCAAAACTGTTCCGCCCATTATAAACCATCTTTTGTTTTTTCTCATTTTTCTCTCACTCTCCTCACTCCTCTTGTCTCCGATTCTTGAACTCAGTTGAAACCCTAACTCGCTACCGTCAAAATCCATGGCGCCCAAACGGTCAAAACCTTTAGAAGATCCACCGCCTGCTTCTTCTTCTGAAGAAGATGAAGAAACCGACAGCGGTGAAGAAGAAGGTGAAGAGGGATCTTCCTCTGAAGAAGAAGAAACTGAATTGACGCCAAAGCCGCCGCAGATTCAAACTTCAAAGCCAGCCGGCAAGAAGCCCGATTCGAACCCCCAGAAATCTGACTCGGAATCAGATTCCGAATCTGATTCCGATTCAGAGGATGAAGGTAAAGCAACGGTCAAGCCAATCGCTTCCAAGCCAATGGAAGAAACTCCATCGAAAACTATCAAATCTAGATCTAAACCACCTTCAGTGACTTCTGCATCTGCCACAAAATCAACGGCAGCAGCAAAAAGGGGCGGTGAAACGGATCGGGACCCAAAAGATTCGAAACGGTCCAAGAAGGAGTCGGAGTCTGATGGAGCAGTGGAGAAGTCGGAGGACACAAAGAAACTACTTTTTCAAAGACTGTGGAGTGAGGCTGATGAGATTGCGGTGTTGGAAGGCATAATTGAATATGCTGAGAAGAAAGGAATTGATCCTACAAAGGATATGATCTCGTTTTACGATTTTATCAAGAAATCACTGCACTTTGACGTGTCATTAAGCCAGCTGAAAGATAAAGTCTCTAGATTGAAGAAGAAGTTTGAAAACCATGTGAGCAAAGGGAAAAAAGGTGAAGATAAGACCTTTTCTAAACCCCATGATCAGAAGTCGTTTGATTTGTCGAAGAGGATATGGGGTAGTGGAGCAGGAGGGGAACCGAGCATCAAGTCTAATGGAAAAGCAGTTAGTAATAATAATACTAACAGCAAAGGTAAGAGTCTGGCGGCATTGAAGGCAGAATTGGGTGTGGGCGTGGATCATGCGGAGAAGGAGGCGGAGAAGGTTGACAAGAAGGAAACCCAATCTGTTACAAAACAGATTTCTGAGTTTGATAAGGGTGTTAGTGTTTCAGGAATGGAGGATTATGTTCTTAGAAAGGGAATGGACATGCTTGATGGAGCGAAAAAGGTTGAAATGGAAGAAAAATGGAGAAAGCTCCATGTGGCTGAGTTGGAGTTGTTTCTCAAGCGGAACGAGTTAATAAGGGAGCAGGCTAAGCTAATGTTAGCTGCATTTAAGTCTGAGTAGGTTAGGCCTCTGGGAAGGTTGTTTGAGAAGTAAATCTTAGATTTAATTTTTGTGTTTAGATTTGGTGTTACTTTTAAGCAGTTTTATCTTCTTGATGTTAAATGATTTTCTGCTGCAGTGCTTTATTCTCTGTGTTTATGGAATTATAAATTGTTTATGTGGTCGATCAATTATTCATTGTGTAGTACTAGGTGTATGGCTGTTTAGTTTTTTGTTTGTTACTGGCCTATGCTTCGTTCTGTTACACAGCCTTTTCTTTTTGTTAGTCTTGCTGTATAGTGCTAGATCATCAAAGTTGTTTCGATTGATTGGGAGTAGGGTAGCTACATGTTATTTGTTTTTATGGTGGTTGATTGGCATTTCATGAAGCTAACTTGTTTAGATAATATTGTTAAGTTGGTAGCTTATTCAGGAGACAAGATATTTATATGTAATGGGTACTAAGCTGTTAGTGTGTTTGAACTGCTTTGTGGATAATTGTTTTTACAGTTAGGGGCTTCTGTAGATTAGGTCCAAGATCTTACTACTTTACAAAGTTGGGGTGGGGTATGTTGACCTGGAGGTGTTTATGTGAATATGGGGTTTATATTCCATTTGATTTCTTTTCTGTTCTCAAAATTCAAGTGCCCATATGTTGGATTGGAATCAGCTTCCACTTGGAGTTTTGGTCAGTTGTAAATGCTCTTCCAAATTGATTGTGGAAGAGGATGTGAGCTGAAATTCTGTTATAGCTGAGTCAACCATGCCAATTTCACTGTTTACGGATACTTTGATCCTACTTTTCCCTGTAAATGCTCATGCTTCTTTGGTCAAATCTAATTGGCATGACAAAAAGCGGAACAATTTAATAGGCAAGTGAGAGTTGCCCATGTAGGAATATTGAACAGAGATGCCAATAGGAGATTCGCTGGAGATTGTGGGTTTTGTTAACACAACTACCAGTTATGATTGGGGGTACCTTTTGAGTTTGTAGTGGAACGGAATAGATTATATACTTGGCTTTCATGTTTATTTAGAGTTTTGTATTGACTCTGTTGCATTGTATTCATTTTCTGTTTATCTTGGGTATGTTTCTCCTAAATTTAATTGATAGCAATCAACTTTAGAATGCTAATGTTGATCACCATTTTTATTGTCTTCAATAGTTCTCTTGATTTGCATTGCCCATGTTCATTTTGGTGAATATGATTCATGTCTTGCTATTTTGTTAGATTCTTGGCTTGAGTATTTGATCTCATTATTTTGCATCAGATGGTTTGTTGTTACATTGGAGAAGATGTATAATAATGCTTTAGAAGTTTGTTTTGACATTGAAGTTAATTGTGGAGATCCAGAATAAGATGAAAAAAGTGCTTGTGAAAATGCCATTTTTTCAATTGCCTTGCTAGACCTTGATGTAAATTTTATTGTAGTAGTCTCTGAGTTGAACATTAGCCTTTGTACGCTATTATTTTGGCTTTATATTTTGGTAGTTTTGGCGGAGGGCCTGATCTGGTTTTGCACTAGCAGAGCCTCAACTCAATTATGCAAGAATATGCATCTCTTCTCATCACCAAAATTGCCAGCTACAAATAGACTTGTCGCCGCAAGCATTTTCCAATATGGCATTGCACCTGACACTCCGTTTTTCAGTACACAAACTCCAAATTGAGTCTTTCCTTCATACATTTTGATGATCTGTTCTCCATTTTTTCAATTTTCACCAGAATAAATTGATCAAATTAAATCCATTATTTGAATATAGGATTATCTTTAAACCCCTAAAATATTTTTGCTAGTTCAAGGCTTGTATTTCAAAACAAATTAATATTAATAATAAATTGAAGGGGCAATGTTGCCAAGTGAAGAGAGAAGTTGCATGTATATCTTTTATCTTCGTTCTCTTCTTATCCACACTTAAAATTCTAATTCTAATCCATGACATAAGAAAATGGTAACCTCGATCGATCAAATTAGAGAAAAACAAACAGGTGTCTTGAAGGTGACAAAATGGGTATGGTTTTTCATGCAGTACCTTCCAAAACTTCTCTTACAGTCGTCATTCAGCTTCTGCTTCAAACACCACGTGTACTCTTAATCCTCATTGCTTCTCATAACTATAAATAATAATAATAATAATACCAATGTAACAAACAAACCCATTTCTCTTCTGTTTCTGTTTCTGCTCCTTTGATGATCTTCAAAATGGATCTTATAAATTCTGTGTTGAATTGGGTTGCTCCTCCTGCAAGTTTAGTGATGTTAGTTTGTGCTTGGCCTGCCTTGTGTTTCATAAACACTTGTGAGTGGCTTTACAAATCTTTTTCCGGTGAAGATATGGAAGATAAAGTGGTTATAATCACCGGTGCTTCTTCCGGTATAGGAGAGGTAATTAATTACTTAATTTCTCATATTTAGTTTGTTTCCTCAAAAAGATTGAAATGGGTATGGAATTCCTTTTTATGTTGTCTGAAATATTTGTTGATATGGGGCATCCTTTTGTTCTGCCTGAGCTCACTAAAATTAATTATACTCAAATAAGTGTTAGAACTGATTTGGGAATTGTAATTATTATTTAGCAAATCGCTTATGAATATGCAAAAAGAAGAGCAAATCTTGTATTGATAGCAAGGAGAGAATACCGACTCAGAGGGATTAGCGAGAAAGCTAGACATATGGGTGCCAAGCATGTCATGATCATGGCTGCAGATGTTGTTAAGGAAGACGATTGTCGGAGATTTGTCAATGAGACCATCAACTTCTATGGACGAGGTATATGTTCCAAACTTGTTTGCAATTATTTATCCAAATTTGTTAGAATTGACCTGAAAACTTTTGCATGATTGCAGTTGATCATCTGGTTAACACTGCTAGTCTGGGACACACATTTTATATAGAAGAAGTTTCAGATACTTCTGTCTTTCCACATTTGCTGGTTAGTATGTGGCACCATATTGGACTTGTGCTACTACTATATATGCACTTATTTTCTTTTGATTGATATTATAATTATGCCGAAACTTGAGGAATCAATTGTTGATTTTTAGGATATAAATTTTTGGGGAAATGTCTATCCGACTTTCGTTGCTCTTCCTCATCTTCATCAGACAAATGGGCGAATCATTGTTAATGCTGCTGTAGAGAATTGGTTACCTCTGCCCAGAATGAGCTTATATGCTGTGAGTAATATGCTGATTTTATAACATTAGTTAGCAATAGCATAAAGGACGTGAAATCAGTAATATTTTTTTTCTATAATGTACATGTTCCTTTCTCTGGCAGGCTGCAAAATCTGCATTGACAAACTTCTATGAGACATTGAGATTTGAATTGAATGGAGATATTGGGATAACAATCGCAACACACGGATGGATCGGTAGTGAAATGAGTGGAGGAAAGTTCAAGGTAGAAGAAGGTGCAGAAATGCAGTGGATTCAAGAAAGAGAGGTCAGTCTTCACTCAATAATACCTCTTAAACATAGGACCAAATGGTCCATTGTGTCAACAGTATTTGAACCTTAAATTATCAACCAGCAATGATAAATTTGTCATATTTTTTATCTTAGATACAAGCGGCGGGTGGACCGGTGGAAGAGTATGCAAAGTTGATAGTGTCTGGAGCATGTCGAGGGAGTCATTATGTGAAATTCCCAAGCTGGTATGATATATTTCTCCTGTACAGGGTTTTTGCACCAAATGTTCTGAATTGGACATTCCGGTTACTGCTATCGGGGCATAGCGCGAGGAGGGCGTCTCTCGTTGGCACCGGAAGGCCTATGCTTGAAGGGACCTCTCCTAGGAAACTGCTAACAAGTCCTGGTGGTAGCTCCACCAACAACAACAACCATGGTTCTCTTTTTATGCAGAAATTGGAATAAGACCAAGTTAATTATGTAATAGTTTTTTATATTGAATTTTTGTGACTAATTGTGGGGGATTATTTTTGTGATTTCTTCATTGTTGAAAATAAAAATTACCTTGTTAGCACTCATATTTATAGTTCTTGCCATTTGAATTTAAGTGATTTTATATGTATACAGATGATTGAATTAACATGATGATTGCTTTTCATTCTACCTCGTTCCATCTTCACCTCCATTTTCTCAGACTTAGAAACCCTATCTCCCTTTCCTTATTGGAATTCCATTAATACAAACCATCACTAAGACTGAATGCCGTATAGTATACACATTTGTTACTGATTTTTCAACTCTTTTTTTTTTTAAATTATGTTCCAGATATTGGTTTTTTTTTTTTTCTTTTCCTTCTAAAAATAATCATCAACAGAAATGGTTAAGCTCTCTCTACAATTCTCATCAGAACCAACATCCCCCCACTCGAGTTGTTCTGCCGTAGTAGAAGCAAGACCACCGCGGCCATTTCCATTATTCAGTTCAGAATTCGCAGAAGAAGGCTCAACAAGTTTCTGCATTATCATTTGCGCATCGACGGCCATTCCTGCATCTGAAGCAGCTTTCTGTACGGACCTCGGTGACATATCCACCCTCCTCACACTTGCCGGTAGTGTTAAATTAGGAAAGTTTAAACTTTCTTCTGCACCTCTTAAACAATATGAAGCTATGTCATGAGCCACTGCAGCTGCTTCCGCCGAAGAATAAGAACCTAGCCAGAGCCGTTCTTGCGTTCCGGGGACTCTAATCTCCGATACCCATTTCCCCCATTTTCTCCGGCGAACTCCTTTGTATTTCTTTTGAGGTGCTGTGCTGGAACTTGATCCGCTCATTTGATGATATATAAAAAAGGTGTGAACTTTAGAGACTTTCTTGAAATTCTGAAGATGGCTGAGAAGGTTATATTTATAGGTTGAACTTGAAGATTATAAAATGTCAAAGATGGAAAAAAGTAAGGTCAATATTTTCAAAGGTCAAAGTTAATGTTAATATTATTATTATTATATTAATTAATGATCATTTTATTATAACCAATAAGAAAAATGGACGGTGGTTCATTGAATGAGGGAGGCTGAGAGATAAATGGATGGAAGAGGTGAAAGGGTAAAATTTGAGGACCTTTTTGTTTAAGTTTTGATTGATATCATCTTTAGGCTGACTAGTACAGCAGCAACTTGGCTTAGAGTTTGGTCAAAAATCGTGTTGTACAATTTACTTTTTTATCCAAAAAATATCTTTTTTTATCAGAATTTTCTTTTCAGGATGATTTCGAAGTCTTATGACTTCCAGTTGTCTGGTTATTTATTCTTAATTAGTATAAATAAAAGGATGTCATTATTTTCCATACTATATATAAGTATTAATGTCAAAATTATATATATTTCAAAATAATTTTAATAACTTAATCATAATTTCATTTAATTTAAATAAGTAAAAAAAAATTAATGATATATCTATTTGGTAAAAAAGTAAATATTAGTAGATAAATAAAATGTTTTATTTTATAAAAAATATTGAATTATATTTATTGAAAATAAATTATTTTAATGAAAAAGAATATGAAATATTTGATAGTAAATGAATATAAAAAAAATGCCATACCAAAATTAGCAATTAATGTCAAGTTTAAGGTGTCATTGATAAAAAAGATTAATTTGTGCTTCTTTGAGCAAGTTGACCAAGTTGAAGGACTAAATGAGGCTTAAGTCTATTCCATAATTATTAGTAAGATTGGTGGTTGTGGATAAAAGTGACATTAACCATGACGTCATCACCTTTTCCTTGTTTGGTTATACGTTAATGTCTCGTAAACATTAATCCGAAATGAGTTTCTGGATGGTGCTACTTGCATTTATTAGTGCACAATTCAACTGTCCAAATTATTTTATATTTAATTTCTAAATTCAATTCATATTAATTATTAATAATAAGAAAGCATATCAAAGCTTAAGCTATTACATATATAAATCTAATCATAGTAAAAAATAGTATCATTTATATATAACTAAGAAATATGAGTAATTTAAGAACATATTAATTAAGATTAACAATACATTCCCTTTGGTGATATTAGAACAGAATGTATGCATCAAACAAGAAAAGAAATTGATAATATACAATTAATTAGCTATAAGAAGATTTAATAAAAATAAGCAAGTTGGCAAACTGAAGTTTGAGGATGAAAGTTGAATAAGTCTTCCATTTGTTTTGTTTTTATTTTTTTCTCTAATTCAAGTAACTTTCCAATTTTCATGTCAAATAATAATAATAATAATAATAATAATAATAATAATAATTTCATATCATCCACTTTCTTGCATTTACCAAGTAAAATATGTATTTAATCACGTGCTAATATTTACTTTCTTTTCAAAAACCATCAATTTCTTTCTTTACCACCAAACTTAGCAATAACATTAACAATATCATTTGCCGACAAATCCATAAGATACAATAATAGGACAGATGTTGCAGACACTCTTGAAGGAGAAATCTCTAGCATTATCGATGAATGAATTAATGTATTATTGCCGTTAATGTGTAATAAACTACTTTAATTATTCTTGATAGAATTATTGGTTAGTCGTAAACCTGTTATAAACCAATTTTCAGTAATTTCCAATTGCATGGTTAGTTGGATTTGGTGTCTACTAGGCTCATAATTAAACTTGAATTTCTAGTATTTATATTAAAGATTGATATATATATGTATGCAAACTTTTCAGAATAATATACAACAGCATATATAAAGAAAATTTTTTTAAAAAAAAAGAAAAAAAAAAAAGTTTACACCAAATATGGTATGTCTAAACAGAGTTTTTTACCTTCCTTTGAGACCAAGATTTTCTCACCCTTAAGAATAGTGTCTATTTGAAGGCATCAGTTGCAGAATATAGAAAGTCTAAGAAACCTGTTCCTTTGAGGAGGCCTTTACCAGTCAAGAGTTCAAAATCCAACAGCAACAAGAACCCAATTACTGCAGCCTTCCCATTTATCAGTTCATTCTTGCCGGTGAAGCCAAAACCCTCTGAATTCTCGTCGACTACCATTCTCACCTGAAATACAGCATTTCAATAATATACCATAACTCTAAACAAATGTTAACAGCTTCTTTAAATTTACCTCATCAACATTGACATCGCTCGCAGTCAAACCGGGTTGAGCCTTTCCGCTAAAGACTATTTCGGCAGATGCATCAGGTTTTACACCTCCTTTCATGCTGATGTAAATATTTTGTTCGTCGGTTTTTACAGGATAAACAAAGAGTGTTCTCAAAGCAGGTGTAAGAACTCTCAGCACTGGATTTTTCGGATACCAGTCTTTGATAGCTCCAGTTCGAAGATCAAATGTGCTATCAGTTGTTGGGCAAACAATACAACCATCCTGTAAAAGAACAGCCAATCCGTAATCAACAAATAACAGCTTAAGAAAGTAATTAACTGACTAGAAACGAATTACATGTAGCAATAACTCTGATTATAATTAGGCCGAACATTATCAAGCAAATGATTTGCTCAATTGCTTGTTAAAAAGCTGGTTAATGGACCACGACTCAGGAACTTCAATTACTACAGTTACTAAGGGCATGTTTGGCAAGAGTTCTCCAGTAACATCTAGGACCAGTTTGGAACAAATGAATTCCACAAAATAAACTTGGGTTTGAATCTAAAATTGGTTATTTTACCACAATGAATTCATTCCAATCATTTGTCAGGAAATCATTTAGAAATGAATTATAAAATTCTAATTTGTTCATTCCAAAGCGGGGTCAGTATTGATCAAAACTCTACTGTTTATAGTGTTCATTAACATTTACATTTAACATTTCATCAAACACAATTCTCCAAGCACTCCTAACAAGTGCTGAAATTGCTAACATCTGCATAATCAGCTAAGTTTGCTAAAAAACGGCCTGATAAAGAAATTAGTTTGCACATAAAAACAGCAAATTTCATTCTAAACAGTTACCATTGCTATTCTTACTAAGCAAAGTATGCACTTTCTACAATTTCAACTGCCGTTCCTTTCAAAATCATATGCAAACTAATGGATTCAAAATGAACAAATATAATTCAAGATTTGGAGTTTATTAAGCAATATAACTAAAAATTTAAAAATTAACCTGCGTTAGCTTAGCATTAATGAGTCCTTCACTATAAGCTCCTTCAGCTGGAGATCTATTCTCAATAGCATAAACCTCATCTTTATACCAAAGCAACAATATCGTCTCATCATCTTGGATTATTACTCGCCTCTCACCCTTCGGCAGTGCCGCCAGCGGAACCACCGGAACCCAATTTTGGTCACTGCCACCGGAGACTGGAGAGCCTTCACTACTGACTGATACTTCAGTCGCCTTACACCCAACTCCTGGTCGAGGTTTTGGGGTCCATCGAGAGGCAAATTGGCATGTTATGCGCAATGCGGAGCAGTGGTGATTGATTCGAGGCGGCAACGGGATGCGGCGGGAAAGGGGAACGCGGGGAGGGTTAAGAGAGTAATTTTGAGGCACAGAGGTAAGGTGAGAGGGAGCGGTGGCCATGGAAGAAGACGGAAATGGAAAATGGCCACACAAAGTGGATGATGATTCTTTGAATTAGGAACAAATGCTTCATTGTGTTTTCTCCTCAACCGACAGTTAACTGTTTTTTTCAGTTAAACAAAAATTTAAGGGCATTTTATTAAGTTTAACAGTAAAGTGGAAAAGATAAAATATTTAGAAAAATTTTATATTATTTAAAATTTAAAATATAAATATAAATATAAATTGCCCATAAACTCAGTTAATTTATAAAGGCAGTTGAATCCAAGTATCAGTACGAATCCAAGCTATTCAGTAACTCATTTTCAATAAAATTCTAAATGCGTGGATAAGTAGATAAAATTATTTTTAAACATTAATTAATGGTTGTATTATAATATATAAAATTCTTCACAAAAATATCAATTTAATACATGTGTAGGCAAAGATAAAATTATAATATATAGAAAATTGAACGAGTCAAATTCCTAGTAACTCATGAACGACTCGGTTAATTTACAACCAAAGAGTTTAGGTTTAGGTGGGTCCAGAAACTGAATGGTTGATAGAAAGAGGTAAAAAAAGTGAAATTATTAATGAATGAGAAGAGGTAAAGGTATCCAACCACCAAGTAAAATTTAACACATCGTTGATGTTTCACATTACGTATATATTTTTTGTAAACTCAAAACTGGACCAATACACCGCGTGCACCGCCGCCGGTGTGGCTCCATCACTGTTTTACAGCCGTAGTTACCGTTTATTCAAAATATAATAAATATTTATATTTTTACTTGCCTTAACAAACCATAATTGCCTAAAATATTAACGCAACAAATACATTTGCAATTTTTTAATATTATAATTTCGTAACACATATCATCATTACTAGTGGTCCCTACGCGGCACGTAAGCTCATCAAATTGTGGTGTTTTGTTTTTAATTCCCACATCGTCTGTACAATAAACTGGAGGCTACTTTATATATCTGCAAAAGGGCCCTATAAGTTGTGTTCGATAAAAGGAGAGATGGTTGGCATCTCCCCTGACAGGGACGGGAACGGTCTTCGGACTTACCTGTTACCTACACATCCGGTTAAGGCTACCCACCTTTGGTGGATCTTATAACCCAATTTTTTTTTCCTTTTAACATTTCACTAATTAGTGAAATAAATTATTGGCTTCCATTTGATTAACCCTTTTTTTTTTTCCTTTAACATTTCACTAATTAGTGAAATAAATTATTGGCTTCCATTTGATTGATCAATTAATAATTTGGATTTTGTCTGTTGATGAACTGTTTAATTCATCTTATTTCATTCATATGGTTTTATTTTAATAATGGATTGTAAAACTTTTAATAAAGTATTTATGGATTGTAAGCATTCTATTTTTATATTTGTATAATACACCAATTATGGTTTATCCAAGTTTTGGAGATGATTGTGTCTTAATTTGACTTCTAAAAATAGGTTTGAATTAACAATAAACATTTCACCTCTTGATTCATGAACATAGTTTAGAGTATAGATATTGTAATTGTCAAATACTTTGGAATTTAATCAACAAAATATTATTTTTTTGGGATGATTAATAACAAATTTTGGATGGAAATCAACAAAAAAAGTGTTATTAATAATACTAAATACGTGAAGAGGGACATTTCTCTGCCTTGGACTTCCACAAGTTAAGGACTGGACCTCACTTTGGATTTCATATTCCAACTACTAAATGACGTTTATGTGAGAATAACTTCTTATGAATATAGTGTAATGCATGTTAAATGTTTATCTTAATATCAATTAATTAATAATAAAAATTAATTAGTTAGTTTAATAAACAACAAATGGAACTAATTCAAAATTTCAAATTTGAACCTAAAATTTATATCTCTTCATATCTTAATACAGTTTAGCTGTAAATACACTCACAATCTGATCTACAGATTAGAGTTCGAATATTCATCCTAATATTTTTTTTTTTTTAAAAAAAAAAACATTTCAAAGAGCAATTAATTCCACTTTGAATCTACTTCCACAAGTTAGGTTAACTTCTTAAGTTCTATGAATATGGGTTGGTTGTATAAAATTACTTGTTCCATAATGCACGTTGAATGTTTATATTAATTAATTTTTTTTAATATAGAAAAGACCATTAATGAATCGCATGATAATGTGTAATACATAAAAAGAGTAATCATTTACTAATTACAAAATTAGTGCTAACAATATTTTTTACAAAAATTAAACTTCAAATATTACATTTACCGATTAGATTACACGTTTATCTTAATTAATTAATTATAATTTTTTTGAGAAAATTAATTGATTAATTAATCAAAACTGATTATTTAGGTTTATCAACAAGAAATGGACCTAAATTATAAATTAGCAAACTCAAAATTTCAATTTTCAAACTAAAATCCATGAGAGAAAAATCGTAAACTATTATTTTGGAGTTAATAAATAGAAATGTAAGAAGATTGTTAAATAAATAGAGAGGATATTTGGGTATTGGTAATGAATGCAACCCACCTCTCAACAACCAAAGTGGTCGCAAGCCGCCAATAAAATTAATATAGAAGAAAGCCACAATACATAGTATCTTCTCCTTCTTCTTCTTCTTTTTCCTTTTTTTTATATAATAGTATATAAGCCATTGAGTAGAATTTAATTGATCAGGCTAATGGAATCACATCATACATACAAGTATAATTGGAATAACTCGTTTTCGTAATTGAATATAGAAAACGTTACTAACAGACATAATAACATTGTAGATTACACACTAAGAAGTTAGTATGATATCTTTTTTTCGTAATTGAATATAGAAAATGTTACTAACAGACATAATAACATTGTAGATTACACACTAAGAAGTTAGTATGATATCTTTTTTTGCTAACATGTACATTTGAGATACTAAACGGACTCTTTTTATTTATACAAGGGATAAAGTTTAATTACTGAAATTTATTCCCTTTTTTAATTTTAAAACAATCCAAGCCTTTAATTATTAGTACTAATTTAAGGGAATTTATTACAACGCTGACATGGAAAATAATAAAAAAATATAGAAAAAGAAGAGCTTATATAAGATGGGGTCGTAGACGCACAAAATTCTTGTCTGAATTAAAGGCCAAATAGAAATAGTTACAGAAAATCTCCAATCTCTCCATTTCATTCATCAATACCTATCTATCGGAATCGGAATCGGAATCGGAAGATGGGTATTATCAATGTTATGGATGAGAATTCCGGTTTTGCTCATAAAATCATTGATAGCCTTGAAGAGAAAGTTTCTTTCTTTCTTCATGAAGATTTTCATCCGTCGGATCCTCCCTCTGATTGTCATGATGATGATGATGATCAAGATGATGATGATTTGCAGCTCTCCATGAGAAGAACCTTATACTGGGAATCACAAGAAGCCTTGCTTCAGGTATATATATGTATATATTTATCTTTTGTAAAAATCATTTGCTTGTTTTATATGATTATTTTAAGATTAAATTTGGTTTCTTAAAAATAATTATAAGTTTGATTATATTCCTAAAATGATCCTTAATTAAGTAATTTATGCATTTCATTAATTAATTCGAGATTTTTCTTTTGTGAATTTCCAAATAAATATTTTTTTTTTGGGAAATGGTTCTCCATCACTGATACAGATATACGAATAAGAGACCTTTGATTCTGCAGAAAGAACTCAAAGATGAAATCTTCACAATTATTATATATATATATATATAATTTAATAATATTAACAGGATTTTTAAGTTATAATTTTTATAATGCTGAAAAACATAAAATTACCAACCGCTAATAATAAACCGACGTAGAAATAGGATATTCCATTATCTGGATCTTATGTTCGGTAGAGTGAAGATATTATAAAATATGAGTATTAGTATTACATGTGAGTGCTAAACGTACGGCTAAGATTTATTTTCACGTACGCAATTATTGGACTGATTTCTTTTTTTTGGGCCAACCTTAATAGTAGAAATTACTGGTTGTATTTCCGCCACGTGTATAAGCACCGAAAATGGAATACAAGGCCATCTTCTTTCTTTCTTCTTTTTCTTTTTTATTTTAAGACTTATTTCTTAATTTTCAAACGACAGCGTTTGATAAAATTTCAATGATGCAGGAGGTTTTGGAGCGTAATAGCTTAGCAGGCAGAAAATTGACACAGGAAATTAGCAGAATCGTAGAGAAAGCAAAAGAGACAGAGTATTGCAAATGTGTGAAACCCAACTCTAATGGGTGCAACAGTTGTTTAAGAATAAAAGTTGTTGATTTGCTTTGTCGGAAAGGATTAAATGCATCTCTGTGTAGATCAACGTGGAAGAACACACAAAAGTTTCCTGGAGGGAAGCATGAATACATTGAAGTTATTGTAAGCACATTTGGAAGGAAGAAGCAAATCCCATACCTGATAGAATTGGAATTCAAAGATCAATTTGAGATAGCAAAAGCATGTGATCAATATAATAAACTAATAGCTCAACTACCAAACTATTACATTGGGAAAGCTGACTATCTCATTGCTATAGTTGGTATCATATGCGACTCTGCCAAAACATCAATGAAAGAGAAGAATATCCATATGGGTCCATGGAGAAAGAGAAGTTTCATGCAAATGAAATGGTCGAATTCTTCGTCCGCTGATGGATTATCTGCATCTCCTGCTCTGATATGCATTTGATTTTATGAACCACTGGAAAGAAAAACACACAAAATAGAAGAATAAGCATTACTGATTTTGATCCTCTAGTGTTGTCGTTTGCTTTATATATGGTAAGAGTAGGTTTTGTTATAAAGGAATTGTGCGTAATGCTTACGGAGAGAATAACTTACGTTATGAAGCAAAATGTCTAAACTCAAAAAATATATCTATAAGCAGCAACATACCAATAACAAGAAAAACTATGTATTCATAACCCACAGTCTATCCAACTGATAACTTCGTTTAGGGTATAGGCAAATAAATTGAACTCGTACGAAAATCATTAACTGAGCCAGACTACAGCTTATCCATTAGAAAGTTGCAGTTCTCATCTTTTACATGGCTAGTTAGATTAGATACCAAAATTCTGTTTCCTACAGATCCATATATCCAAGTACGTGAGTTAGTAACAAATACATATACTACTATGATACATAAAAAAATATAGAATCATTTGATAAATTTGGAGATATGCTAGATAATATATACTTTGTGCAAGATGTGGCCATCTTGTCCTAGTGCATAAGTGTTGGTCCATTCCTCTTCAGCCTTTGAACAGTTGAAAGGAAGATGAAATAATTCTGAACAGCCCATCTGGGTTATCGGCATGTACCTACCGAAACATAACTATCATTATCAGTATGAACTGCTCAAAAAGAAATAAAGATTTTAAAAAAATAAAGCCGCCAAAATTTGTGAATAATTGTTGTGGTAGACTGTTGATATTTACAGCTAACCCCGTATTTTGGCTTTCTTTTTTCTTCTCCATGGGACGGAAAAGTCTACCAATGACAGTTAATTAGAAAAAGACAAATTCTCAGGACTCGAGACATTCTTATAGCAACATACCCAGTGACCAGCATCTTCAAGAACATGCATTTCAACTCCACCTCCCTCCTCAGCGGCCAGATCCTCCGCGGCATGTATTCGCTGCAGATCTTCAAGGGCCCATCTGTGCAAACTCCTCTCTGCCTTTAGAAAATTGAGATGAACACCACGAGGCAAGTTTTCAACAAATTTCCTGTAGAAGAAGGATAAGTCAACAAAGAGTTGAGTTTGGGAAGACAAACAAAGTGATTGCAGAACCACACCGATTAACCCATTCACATTACCAAAAATTTGTTTGTTCATAAGATTGGTACATTTCAGAAATTCCCTCAAGATCAAACCCCCATGAGAAGCTTGATGATGAACTGGAAGGTCCACTCCGTCGAAGATTAGTTACTACCCACTGCACATAATGAGAAGGAGAAATTAAAATCAAGAGTCCAAAAGCAAAAGAACATAATGTTAACCAAAGAATATATTCTCTAAAAAAGAAAATTGGAATATTAATTGGACGCGAGTAATAAATGCCGTAGTATGATATTCACAGCCATATAATGATCCTGAATATTAAATCCAAGGTTGAAGTTCTCTGGAGGGCATGAAAAATATGATAGAAAGAAACCTTTGTCACAATCAGTCAGTGTTAGCACTTGGCAGGTATTGGATGAACCATGGTTGGTGAGGCAAGGACATAATTACGAAGGGATAGGTTGATTTCTAACTATTAGGATTACTGCCTATGTAACAGCTAAGCTAACACCTTTTGTAAAATAGAGCTAATAGGAAATCATTCTAGAAACGTTCCATCTAGAAAATCAACTCACATACGTTACTCTTTTTTCGTAAGTTTTATCATTTGAAAGAAAGTAATCTTTCTTCATTCATAACATTATCATTTGATGGAATATGAAACAGCCAACTGCTTTCTTTTAACACAGTTATAATTAAATCAAGCCTGTCAGAAACCGCCAATGATCAACATTCAGTATAAGTACATCGTTATTGAGTGCATTTCCATACCTCTGCAACATCCTTCGAAAATCCTTCTTGAAGAAGCGCATTAACAACCTCTAGCTTTGAGGAGACCTTCCTTAAAGAAACATGTAAATGATATTTATTAGTTTACCCAGTAATGAGAGTGAGATTGCACAGTTCAAGATACATCACATGTATAAACAAACCTGATAAAATTAATTCAATATATCCAATGAACATAACAAGACAAGGAAATATTACGGGAGTGAGAAGTACAAACACAATAATGCCAAACAACAGTCAAGACACTTCAATGTTAAATCCATTAGATTCAACAAGGTTGCTCGGACATTCTGCAAAATATATTAGGTATATGGGCATCTACAGTTAGATTCTGCTAAGACAAAAGCTCAGTAAAAAGAGAGGTTAAGGGTATGTATTAAATACATTGGTTTTATATGTATTAAATACTAATTTATATGTAAGTTGGTAATAAAAGAAAAAAATTCAACAGCACATTCATCAGAAATGTTACATAGATTATATAATGTACATCAGTACAATTAACAAATATAATCTGCAGATAAAGACAGTTTTAGCTAAGATGATAAAGAGGAAAAGAAATATATAGTTAAAAACATAAATTTCAAGTTCTAATGTTTAGGTGCTATTCTTTTCAATATCTTGTAGGTGACAAAACAGTAGTTTATTAACAGTTTAGGGTATACGATCACATGAAATGTCAAGCACAACTCTGGAAGCCTGTAAAAAAATGAAGAAGCAATGCAGAACTGTAAGGATGGGTTTGGTCATATTTGATTGAGCAAGGAAAATACAAGAGAAAGAAGGAATAGATATACCAAAATCCAAAAAGAAAGAATGTCATGAATATGTAAAGTTTTTGGGTTGTATGATTTCTAATAGTGAAAATCAATTCAATAAATATAAATATGTATAAGTCAGCTAGCTATGGCTGAAAGTACCTATCACAGTGTCCTAATCCAGAAAACTGCTAGAATAACATTAACCCGTGCGTATCAGTCAAATAAGATAGCAACAACATAGCCCTGCACGGGCACAGTATAAGGCATGTATAGACCTAAAGAAGGATAATCAAACTTATAACTTACCTCCTTTGGTAGCTTCCTAAGGAAAGATATCAATTCTGCAGGATGATCCTCTCCATCTCCACCAGCTCGAACTTTTCCAGGAGTAGCATCTAGAACCCATACCTGTACTTGAGACAAGAATGATAAAGACAAGGAAAACACCAGAAGAAACATAAATTTTTAATCATGCTTGAATAGTCAAAAGTAAAACATTACATTCCTACACTCAAAACAAACTTCATTCAACAAAAATCAAATACATAAACAAATTTGCATACATAAGATTGCAAAAATATACAATTGCTAAAACAACCTTACAAACATTTAAAATTCAAAACTACACAAGAGTTATATGAAAGAAAGAAAGAATTAATAACTATGAATTATGAGTCTATGGGCTTAAGAATTATGAATTTCTGGGCTTAGTCACACTTAGACGTAGAACTCAGGTTTCACCCCTCCACATGATGTCAACTGCTGGAACCAGGGAAACATGCAAGGAAAAAAGTAGATATCATTCATAATATGTCAATGCTTCATCATCATGAATCGAGTTTTTTTAAGTATTAACAGCTCATAACAACTAGATAAATTCTCTTCTGGTACTGATAAGACCACAATACGGTATCTCTCACCTAAAACTTTTAGCACTCAACTAGATGGCCTTCAATCTTCCAATACTAGGTCTTGGTAGGAACTTCTGAGTTCTGATGGTCTTAATCCAATTGGTTTCATATAATATCTAGCATTCCTTAGTTTTCTTTTTATAGAGTCCTCACATAAGTTACTCCAGGAGCAGTGGAAAAAACTTATTTATCTATTATCTCAATTTGCAGACAACAAATGAGATCTCAGAGTACCAAGCATTTTATTGCAGTGTTTTCTCCTCAAAGTGAGATCAAGTAACAGCTTGTGGAATTTCCAGGTACAAGTGTCCAGATTCTTGTTAACTTGGGGAATAGAACAAAAATTGAACAATTTCCTTCAATATTGAAGGATGATAAACTTTCCTAAAAAAAAAATTATTAGAAGGCAGTTCTCCACAAATTTGCATATTATGGAAGACTGTACACTACAGGCGAGCAATCCTTTTCAAGTAAGTAACAAACCCCTTTCTTTTACATCCTCCATAGTAAAGATGCTCTCCACTAGATTCTGCATGTGACATTCTATTAGAGAGCATCTTTACATGGACAAGAGTGTAATCACGATGATGTCCACAACGAGGGGCAATGCTCCAGCAAAAATTAAAGGCAAAATCTACTTGGTACAATACAAGAGAAGTCAGCACATTAATATGATGCTACACTTATCGACACTTACCATGCCGAATGGTTACTGACCCAACATAATAAATTATGCCTAACATGCTGGCAATTAATTGAACTGGCAGCAGGTAAAGTTGGATCCAAACCTACCATAGGACCCTAAATTCTCATACCCAAATAAACCTTCAACACCAAAACCAAATAATGCCATTATGATTTGTGCCTGATAATAAAAGAGAATATGAAAGCAAAAAATATTTTCTAAAATATGAATAAGTACATTACTTATTCATTTTTCCCAGGTCAAATAGATTAAGACTAAAATTTGATAACAATTCCCCTCCCAATTGGGAGTATGGCACAAGGTTCAACTGGGGAGATATGTTGCTGGTCATATTTCATGCCCCTTGTTGGTACATGGAAACAAAAACAAACACAGTCCCAATGATCTTACTGGTATGTCAAAGTTTAAACATTCATACATTAGTTTCCTTTAAATTTAGAAGTTCCTTAAACCACAATGAAGTATTACTGTCTGTACAATGAAATTTTTGAATCTTTATAAATAACATTTGGTGGAACAAACTTACTCGAACTGGTCTTGCAAGAGGCTTTGCAGCTTGTTCTACCATACTCAAGACAACTGCATGGATAAATAGGAATCATATTAATCACTTCAATAATCTCAAATATATGTAAACTACGATGAAGAGTCCACAAAAGTACCTTTTCCTCCAAAACTGTGACCAATAAGAACCCGGGGAATCAGTTTAAGCTTTCCCACCTATACCAACAAACAAAGAGGAAAGAAATTAGAAAACAACACACACGAAGCAATCCAAAATCCATATATCTTAAGAAACTTATGACAAAGTTAAAGATTTAATGAACACATTCCTAAATAATAGTAACACTTGGATAATAGAGCTGCCTAACATGCCAACTAAAAATAATATTAATAAAACAATCCAGTGAATATTTATGTGAATATTCCACTTATGAAAGTAAGTATTCAATGTCAAACTGATGAAACCCAATAAAATACATTTTGTTTCCCTTTTCAGGCAGATGGCATAAGTATTCAATGTTAAACTGATGAGACCCAATAAAATACATTTTGTTTCCCTTTTCAGGCAGAAGTCACTAACAAAACATATTTATCCACTCCTGTAATTGACTCAGAATAAAAAATTAGCAGAGAAAGCTTTAGCAAAGTTTGAACCACAGGAACATAAATATACCACCAAAAACCTTAATTACCCAGTACCATCATAATTGTTTCCAAGCAACAATAACTTAATTCTGCAACTAATCTGCATTTGGAAAAACATTCAAACTAGGCAACAACTCAAATATGCAGTTTCTCTAATAAGATATTCAAGCATATATTTTCTGGCAATACAATTTTAAAACTCACTGAGAAACACAAAAATGAGGCCACCACTGTTAACAGCCAAAAACAAAAATTTTATGAAGACCACAAGGTTGCACATCCAGATAGATTGGAGTAATAAATTCTTCTGGACATCTCAGAACTGATATGTATCTTGGGCAAAATAACAGAAACAAATTCAAACATAAAATTGGCAGGTCACACACCAGCTTTAAGACATCGAAAGCTGTTGAGGCAACAGTGTGCGGCCCCCTCTTCTTTACTGATGCTGAATCGCCGTGACACCGTAGATCTACTAAAAGAAACTGCAGCAACACATAGTTTGACAGTTAAAGAATTTTATAGTGCATGGAATGATGCCACAAATCAAAAAGATTCCCATCCAACTGAATCACATATTAACCTTGGCATGGCTAGTAGAAACTAATACAGGGCAAGAATTCCAGACAAACTATCTGGCAAAATTTAAAAGCAACCACAACTTTGAAACATTTCCTTTGTCTTCTTTTTCCACTTCATTAGGTGGATGGATTTGTATTGTACTATTCCTAAATGGAATGAAGGACAAACGTTGTTTCACATCATAAGAGCAGATGGATGTATTAAACCTTATTTCTACTATAATCTTGATGGAGAGTATTACACAGGCTTTCCAGTCAAAGTTTTGTTCTAAAACATGTAAAATGCAATCATAGAAGTTTATTAAACAGTACCTGCCACATTGGAAACTCCTGTGCCAATCTCCGAGTAAACGTTCCTATAACATTTCAAACAGAAGAGATAATTGAGAAGCTCATTTGAAGAGACATAGAGGTTAAAGGATACAGAAGAAAGTATCTGCAGAACAACTATATCATGCTAAAAATCATATCCATGTATATCACTCTTAAATTTGGCAGTGAAACAGAGCATTAACAATGAATATTTTGCTCCAAGGAAATCAATATTGACATATCAAAACGAGACTGAAAAACAAACAATACCTACCCCAGTTCTTTCGGCTACCTAGAATGCCATGCAAAAGCACGGCCGTTGGTGGATCTGGCATTGATTTGTCCATTGCAGAACCCCATTTTACCTGCAGTAAATCATTTTGCATAAGCTGAAGGTGATTTACCAAGAGATTCGGTGCCTAATGAATTACAATGTTGATGAAAAAGAACACAATTAATCACATTGCATGATAAAAAGATTTTAAAACGTACGAGTTCTCCTTGAACAAGATCAAAAGCCTGCAGAAAAACAGATGAGAGTTAAGATCATACCCTATGCTCTTCATTTTCTTTTTCTTTTCTCTTCAATTTTTAAAAAGCTAAAAGGTTCATATCATAAAAAAATAATATAAGATCTGTAAAAATCTTTCATTACCAAGACGCCAGAGCGGTCGCGCTCAACCACATTCCTGCCAGGTGCTAGCCTCTCATCTAACAAAGCCATACGTACACTTCCATTTGTAGTTGCTTTACTTGATTCTCTAAAAGTAAAACGACATGTCCTTCTCTACAGTTACAAAGAAGAAACAAAATTCAAGTCTAAATCATCATATGTATATAGATCAATATTAGAAAAATATTAAACCAATAAACAAAACAAGACAAACGGACTACATTTTAAAGAAAAGTGAAATCGGTACCTGGTGGAGGTGGTGGTCAGGCATGGAAATTTTGGCAAAGCCGGAAATCAACTTGGAATCAACATAACTAACAGTAGACATTCTCTTTAACAGATCGAGAGATTGCAAAAATATAAAAAGAATCCTTATAAAAATGAAAGTTAAAGAAGAGAAATCGAATCAGAGGCGGAGACACCGAAGTAAGGTAGGTGAATTCGGTGTCTCTTCTCCTCCTCTCCAAGTCAGAGTACAATAGAAGACAAGGCGCGCTTTTCCTATTTTGATGTCAACCTCACGTTTATTACGAGTGGAACTTGGAAGATGTGCTTTCCGAATGCAAACTGGAAAGCGACGGAGTTGGGACAAGACAGCTGTTCATTAACCGACCATACCCTTTAAATCGAACCTGATTAAATCAAATCGGACCACAAATCATTTTGCCCGTTACCTCATTATGGTTTTTTGTTGGATTTGAATAAAATGTTAGACAGTCCTTCAACCGAACACCTAGCTACATGGGAAATGACTCATATGGTTATACTTGCGGAACTAAAACTTTTACTAAACATACAGGTGGAGTAATTTAAATCCCTAATTATCAGTCAATTAATTTCATTAAGACGAGTGATTTTCCTTTGTTGTTGAATAAAAAATCAAATCGTAAAGGGTAATTTGATATTAAAATGCATATTTTTGACGCAAGTAGTCATAAATATATTATTTAAAAGTGATCTATAATTTAATTAGCCCAGAGAACCTAGGACAATAAATCTCCCATTATCGAGTCACTTGTTTGCCCAACACTCGACCCAAAATAAATGCGACGATTGCTGGACGGGCATGGGCGCGGTTAGGTTGCGGATGCCGCCAAGAACTTTCCGATAAGCAACCGGACGAACCAAGCCCTACTTTGTATTTTCATTCCTTGAAAATTTCTCAATTGTTTGGTCAGGCCAAAGCTCCTAAGCTCAGAATTCCGTATCTCTTGCTTTTTCATGGAAGATTCGTTTGTTGCTCGTCACTTCTCTCTGGGGTCTCAACAGCAGTGGTGACTTTAGTTTGTTTTCTGCAATTCCTGCCTCAAGTAAGCTATTTTATCCATCTTGCCAGTGCAATTTCTTATCATTTAGCTCGCTTTTGTTGATTGTTGATTGTGCTCTTATAAGTAATTAGATTATACCTTTACTTATCCCTGCTTCAGCATAAATGCGTTGTATTAAAGCTTGCTCTTCATGCTTTACTCTTGAAAAAAATATTTATTTATAACTTACACAAACTTAGTTCATAATATGTATCATTGTAATGCTTGCAGGGGCGGTAAGAAATAGTGCAGGAGACTGGTTGCTTGCTAGCATTCTTTAGTTAGATAGATTTATTCAGGTAAATCTAAGATTGGAAGCAAAAATTGTGTCTTTTATCCTTTTTCTTTGTTCTCAAATGTGGGCTAAAGCATCCAGTCAGTTTTCTCTTGTCATGCAAATATACCCAACTGACACATTTATAGTGTATGCCATCGTCTTCATCTCGTTTTGTACTGAGAGACATTTCTCTAAGTCAAATTCAAAAGTTCATTCCTAAAAAATGGAAGAACTGTACCAAACAGCTGGATCTTCAAAACAATCATTTAAGCCAGGGGAAGGAGATTGCAGCTGGTGATGACTCTATTATGATAGACAACCTTTTTAATTCTCTCAAAGAGTTCACCAGCCAAGGCCAATTATTTAAAGCATTCAAAACCTTTTCTTTGATCCAGCAACATGCTTCCTCTAGTACTTCTTATGACATTGTTATACGTTCCATCGCTTTGCTTCTTTCATCCTCTTTCAAACTTAAATCACTTCCGCAAGGTAAACAAATACATGGCATCATTATATCTATGGGATACGAGCGACACCCTGCTTTGGTTCACAGGCTTATCACTTTTTACTCAAACTTCAATCTTTTTGATGTTGCTAAGACCATTACTGAGAATTCAAATACTTTGTACCCTTTGCCCTGGAATATACTTATCTCTTCCTATGTTAGAAATGAATTATATGAAGAGGCTCTTTCTGCTTATAAACGGATGTTAGCTAAAGGCATTAGGCCTGATAATTATACTTATCCATCTGTTCTCAAGGCATGTGCTGAAACATTGGATTTAGCTTTTGGAAAAGAGGTTCATGAGTCCATTAATGCTGGTCATATATGGAGCTTGTTTGTGCACAATTCTTTGGTTTCAATGTATGCAAAAACTGGAGAATTGGATACTTCTCGTAGCTTGTTTCTTAAAATGCCAGAAAGAGATGCTGTTTCTTGGAACGCAATGATCTCTGGTTACGCCTCCAGGGGAATGTGGAAGGAAGCATTTGAGCTATTTGAAAAATCACAGACAGAAGGTATAGAAGTGAACATAATAACTTGGAACACCTTGGCTGGAGGATGCTTGCATGCAGGCAATTTTAAGGGGGCACTTGAGTTGCTTTCTAAATTGAGAAGAAATCATGGCATTCATTTGGATTCAGTGGCGATGATTATTGGTCTTAGTGCTTGTTCTCATATTGGAGCCATTAAATTGGGCAAAGAGATTCATGGTTCTGCAATCCGCAGCTTTTGTGATGAAGCTGAAAACTTAAAAAATGCACTTATCACCATGTATTCCAGATGCCATGACCTTCGACATGCATACAAGTTGTTTCTGTCAATGAAAATGAAGAGTATTATTACTTGGAATTCCATGCTCTCTGGTTTTTCCCACATGGACCAATCTGAAGATGCATCTTACTTATTCAGGAAGATGTTGCTTTATGGCATTGAACCAAATTATGTGACTATAGCAAGCATTCTTCCTTTATGTGCTCGAGTTGCCAATCTGCAACATGGGCGGGAGTTCCATTGCTACATTTTGAGGCGTGCAGGATTCAAGGACTATTTGTTGTTGTGGAATGCTCTTGTTGACATGTATGCAAGATCTGGAAAGGTTTTAGAAGCTAAAAGGTTGTTTGACTCAATGAATAAGAGGGATGAAGTAACATATACTTCCTTGATTGCTGGATATGGAATACAAGGTGAGGGACATGCAGCTTTAGAACTTTTTGATGAAATGAATAGGCATGGTATTAAACCAGACCATGTTACTATGGTGGCAGTTCTATCTGCTTGCAGCCATTCGGGTCTAGTTGCCAAAGGAAAATTGTTGTTTGAAAAAATGTCTAGTGTATATGGCGTGGTTCCTCGTTTGGAGCACTTTGCCTGCATGGTTGACCTTTATGGGAGGGCTGGATTGTTACAGAAAGCAAAAGAGATGATCACAAGGATGCCTTACAGGCCAACCTCTGCTATGTGGGCCACGCTCTTAGGATCCTGCCGTATATATGAAAATACAGAGATAGGGGAATGGGCTGCTGAGAAATTGTTGGAAATGAAACCTGAAAATTCAGGTTATTATGTGTTAATTGCTAATATGTATGCTGCTGCTGGCTCTTGGGACAAGCTAGCAAAAGTGAGGACTTATATGAGGGACTTGGGTGTGAGAAAGGCTCCTGGATGTACTTGGGTAGATGTCAGTTCTGAATTTTTCCCATTTCTGGTGGGAGACACCTCAAAACCTTATGGAGATGAGCTCTTTTCATTATTGGAGGGGATGAATGAAGTCATGAAAGACTCCGATAATGTTTCTAAAGAAACTTGCGGTTTAGCTTATGATCTACTGGAAGGAGTAGGATGATGCCCATTGATGCATCGTCAATGTATTCTATGTAGGTGCATTGATGTTCTATAACTGGCAAATTAATTGTGTGATCGTGCAAGAGAATCAAAACCCATATATTCTCAGATCCTCTTTGTAAGTGGATTAGAACTATAAACTGGTATCTGTTTCGAACGATAAATGTGGAATGGGTTAAGCTCAATGTGGAGAGTGGTTGTTGCACTATGAAACGATTTTAAATTATTTGTGTTGCTTTTTCATGTTGCTACCTCTGGTATGAGGACTTGAAGTCTAGGAGGAGCACTTGAATTCTTTGTTATTCTCATATGTACTTGGAGAGAATCATATGCTTCTTTCTTGAGAAGGAATCAAATATTTGTTGACTGCAGCATGGTTGTCTTTATGAATACCCTGCCAAGACAATGATTACTGCCTAAGGTTCAACTGGAGATCTGATTAAATTGAAATTTTTTATCCCAACACTGGGCGTAGATTCACATTTTGCTTCAATTCACTGACAAAGGATACTTAAAAGGACCGATTTCAGGGATCGATGTACAGGAGGGGAGGAATTTTCGTTTGCACTAATTTGGGAATTTGAATTATGGCAAGTTTATGATATGACTAGAGACTTGCTCTTCTCCTCTGTATACTTAAACCAATTTTTGCATACATGTGAAATATACGTTATGTTTCAAAATAGAACTATTAGTGTTTTTCCTAATTAATGCTCTTTCATTTTGATCATATTCATTTTCTCATTTGTTTTCGTTGCATCAGTCTCTCTCCTCCCCCTCTCTTCCTATCACCCCTACATGTTCAGAATTTTGTCTGTGTATTTGTATGCGTACAAACTATTGAAACTTTTCATCTCTTCAATTGACATTGAAATTCAGATACTTTGCGTGCAAGGTGTCTCATTGTTTCAGGTAATTCACTTATGATTGGGATAGTCTGTCACATGTCTCCCTTAAACTGTTGATGCATTCAAATATGCAAGTTTGAACAATCCTTGTTAATTTAATACTTTAGGGTTATCATTTCCATTTGTAGTTCCAAACCCAATTTTGATTTTTTTTTTTTTTTTTTTTTGGAGTCTTGCAACTTCAAAGTGCTTATGATTAACTTGCAGCATGGTCAAATCCAGAGGTACGCTGATGTAACTGCAGTGTGTGTGTGTATGAGGAGACTCAAAACATAAACAACAACGCTACAGTTTATTGACTTAGAATTATGCATATTTTCTGTGGAATTCATGTTCTTACAGTTCAATGATAGTTTGAGCAGTGAGAAATGTTGGCATTATAATGTCTGCACCAGAGAAACTAAAGGAAATGTTCAACATATCCAGTCTGTCTGTCTCCCTGTTAGTTGAATATCATATGGAAATCAAAGTTACATTTCTATGGTAAGTAATTTTAATCTCAAATGCTGAAATGTTGACAATTTTTTCTGTTGTTTTATATTAGCTTGATAATGAAATTCCTTGATTCTCATGGTGTTGGGAAGTAAAAAAGTTGGTTTTATCTGTTTACTTTGATTAATAGCTAACACTTCTGATATTGTTAGTTAGCTTTGATCAACCGGATATATTTCCGGCGATGCTTTGGAGCAAATGCAATTCATCCTTTACCATGTCTTTTTGGTCTTCTCTAGATGAATGGGATGGCATCTCTCTGGTTTCTGTTTCTTTGGGCTGACGAGTTGAGCGAAATTTATTCCTTTATGCCCAGAAGAGGACTATAAAAGTTACATGCACGAATATGGCGATGGAAGACTAGAAATACTTCAAGTGCGGAGACAATTTGGAAGGAGACTATCAGAAGGGCAAACAGATAAGGAACCACAAAATTGCCAACCTAAATTCTTGAAGTTGAACAAAATAGAATTAAGTAGTAAGAGGAGAGGTTTTTAAAGGTAATTAGTTGACTGCAAATTATAATTTTTATGGAAGTGTGTATAAATACAGAATTCCATTTTCGCAAATTAATAATGCTGCAAGGCATAATATGGCTTTGATGAGATTATATTTATAGCCTATCTGCGAGCTGAGGAAAACGTTGCAGCAACCAGGCTACCCCTTTTATGATAACCTGCAATGCATCAACTCCAAAATTTAAAATCTTTTCAAATATCTTAACACTGAAGACCCAAACATATATACATACCAGAGTTGTCTCTCCAGGCTTGATTGCACTCTCGACGCTATCACGTCCATAACTGTTTTTTAATTAGCAAAACACACCAGAATGAATGATTAACTACTAATTCTTAATTGACTGCAAATCAGTTAATTAATCTAACACTTACATTATTTGTGTTTTGTTGTTTATGACCTCTACCCGATAAAAGCTGCATCCTTTGCTAAATGGGAATGCTTTTCCTTTCCATTCTGACATAAAATTTTTAATCTTTTTAGTATGAAGAACAAATTATTTATTTGTCAAACTAATCTTTGATTTAGAAAGAATATACCTAAATGCCATGTTACTCCAACGGCTGATGAATCTTCAGTGGATATATCATCAATAACAAATTGAAGATCTGTGCTCACAGAATCATTAAACTTCTTGAAGAATTCTAGTATTGCCTGCATGCAAAGCAAAACACACAATCAACCAATTTTCTGATTATTGAAGCTCTGAGTGAGTGGATGTACATGTACTTTACCTTACGACCCACGAAAGGATGAGGAAAAACAAGGTCCTCGTACACACAATTCTCTGCAATAAGTTTCTCTACTGATCCCAGATCGTGTCTGTTGATTCCTTCATAGAATCTCCTCACTACCTCTGATGCAGGCTGTGAAGAGTATTCACCTTTGTGTTTTGGTGATGGTTCAGCAGTAACCGTTTGATTACCTGACTGTGATGATGATGAGATTCTGGTTTGTTGGCACAGCGTTGTGCTTCTAATAGTGAAAAATCCGGAACCTTCCGATGTATGAGGTCGCCGGCGGCTAAGAATCAGTGGTGGTGGAGATAGGAGATGTGATGTAGTAGACTTGATGAGCATCATCGCTAATGGTTTCCAAATTCAGTTGGAACTGGAAAAGATTATATGAGGCAAAGAAAGCACCAAGTCATATTTCATGAACCGCGAACCGTACCATAAATGCGGTTCAACCGTCCGAATCGCGGGGTTATGCGGTTTCAATTAATTCACACCCGATATTTGTCATTCTTGTCCTATCTCACGTATATTGTTCAGCACTGAAGATGAAGCAATAGATAGCATTAGAAATGGACGGCACGCAAAGTCGACCTCTTTGCATTAACAATCTCAATCTCAGTTCTTTCTCATCAAATATATTCAGCAACAATTACAAAAGCTCCTTCAAAATCAGAGCCTGGGTACCAACTCCACGGACCCAGATCAGAAACCCCACAAAACACCGGCAAAGAATTCCCAAATATCGAAGCAGGAAACGCAAATCATCATCCTTCAAGGAAAAAGATGCATTTCCAGCTTCATTACCACTCCACGCAAAAAATCCAGCAGCAATTTACAAAGACATTCAATCATTTGCTAATCGAAACAAGCTTAAGGAAGCTCTTACTATTATGGATTACTTAGACCAGCAAGGCATTCCCGTTAATGTCACTACCTTCTCTTCTCTAATTGCTGCTTGCATTCGATTCAAATGCTTAGATCAAGCAAAAAAAATCCATGTTTATATCCGCATAAACGGGCTCGAAAACAATGAGTTTTTGAGGACGAAACTGGTTCATTTGTACACTTCTTGTGGCTCTTTCAAAGATGCCCACCAAGTGTTCGACGAATCTTCTATTAATCGTAGCTCTAATGTGTATCCATGGAATGCGTTGCTTAGAGGCACTGTCATCTCGGGTAGTAAAAGATATCTTGATGTACTCTCTGCTTATACAACAATGCGGGAATTAGGAGTTGAATTGAATGTGTATAGCTTCTCAAATGTTATTAAGAGCTTTGCTGGCGCATCGGCTCTTAGACAAGGGTTAAAGACTCATGCTCTTTTGGTAAAGAATGGATTGATTGATAGTTCAATACTAAGGACTAGTTTGATTGATATGTATTTTAAGTGTGGTAAGATTAAGCTTGCACATAAAGTGTTTGCAGAGACAGTTGATAGAGATATTGTTGTGTGGGGTACTATGATTTCTGGTTTTGCGCATAATAGGCGTCAATGGGAGGCATTGCAGTATTTAAGATGGATGATAAGTGAAGGGGTGTACCCGAATTCAGTTATATTAACCATAGTCCTGCCTGTGATCGGAGAAGTGTGGGCAAGGAAGTTGGGCAAGGAGATTCATGGGTACATTGTGAAAACAAAGAGTTACTCGAAACAATTGACAATTCAGTCTGGATTAATTGATATGTATTGTAAGTGTAGGGATATGGGTTCAGGCAGAAGGGTGTTTTACAGCTCAAGGGAAAGAAATACTATTTCTTGGACAGCTTTGATGTCTGGTTATGTATCAAATGGAAGGCCTGAGCAAGCATTGAGATCAGTTGCTTGGATGCAGCAGGAAGGGTTTAGGCCTGATGTAGTTACGGTTGCGACTGTTGTTCCAGTATGTGCAGAACTGAAGGCTTTGAATCATGGGAAGGAACTTCATGCTTATGCAGTTAAGAATTTGTTCTTCCCTAATGTATCGGTAACAACTTCTTTGATGAAAATGTACTCGAAATGTGGGGTTTTGGATTATTCACTTAAATTGTTTGACACCATGATTAGCAGGAATGTAATCTCTTGGACAGCAATTATTGATTCCTATGTAGAAAATAGGTGTATATATGAAGCGATGGATGTTTTTAGGTCAATGCAGTTCTCAAAGCACCGACCAGACTCTGTTTTAATCTCGAGGATGTTAAGCATATGCAGGGAAATTAAAGCCATAAAGCTTGGGAAGGAGATTCATGGGCATGCCATAAAGAGGGATTTCGAATCAATCCCTTTTGTTTCAGCAGAACTTGTAATGATGTATGGGAGCTGTGGATTGATTGATAATGCAAAATCGATGTTCCATGCTATTCCTGTCAAGGGCTCAATGGCCTGGACTGCAATTATACAGGCATATGGATATAAGAATCTATGGCGAGAAGCGATCCATCTTTTTAATGAGATGATTTCTCGTGGTTTCGCTCCCACCCATTTCACATTCGAGGTTGTTCTATCAATTTGTGATCAAGCTGGATTTGCAGAAGATGCAAATCGCATCTTTAAATTAATGTGTCGAAGATATAAAATTAAGCCATCAGGAGAGCATTATCGTTTGCTCGCAAGACTTCTTACCGGGGCTGGCTGCATTCAAGAAGCTGAAAGATATATACAAATGAGTCATTCCTCATCATGAAAAGATGTTATTGTATTTCCCCCTTAAAGTTCTCCTGATCTCCTTATGTTTGTTCAGTCAATGTATACTACTCATTGGAAGCTGTACAGATTCATTCTGACTTGTTATATCATATGGATGCTGAAGAAAAGAAATTCACATTTTTGTCTAATTGACTCTCAAGGTTCAAGGTAGAAAACACTTTATTATATATATTTCTTTTATATTCTCTCATTTCTAAGCACAAACCTACATAGAATTAAGTAGATCATTAGAGTGGTAATAATATGTTAATTATTATAAAATTAAAAACCCAAATTCGGGGACTTAACTGATCATTAAAACTTTTATACGGACTGGTACAAGTAGGAATCAGGAAACACCCCTTTTATTATTCTAAAAAAAAATACCCTTTGAATTATTTCCCCAAAATAATAATTAACATAAAATAATTCATGATGGGGAATGCACACGTGGTGCAATTACAAAGACAACAACAATATATAAATTACAAGAAAATGACAAAAAGAGAGGGAGAGAGTGCCGCGTGTCCGGTCCGGTGCACCACACAAATCCATTTATTTGATTGGACGGACCCGCCAAAATCTTAGCAAATGGCATCTCCACGTAGACATACCTCTTCTATCAATAATTAGCAATTCGAGAAATTATTTCATATAAAGCACTATAAGCCACCTTCCTCTCTTGCTTAAGTGCCTCCTTTTCAAACTAACACTTCATTAAAATAATAATAATAATAATAATCTTCCACATACAGAAGAATTACGTTAACTCTTACGCCACATTAATTCAAATATATCAGTAATTTATATTTAACATGAAAAAATTATATTTTAAATCAATTTATTTCCCATTTAGCACACTATTTATTATTTAACAATAAATTTGTGTGCTAAGGACTTATTTTGCAAAATAAAAAAATATATTAGTAGAAATCTTTAAAATGAAAAAAAAAAATTGGAGAAGAGAAGGGAAGAAAAACAATAATCATGGTACTAATTATTAGTAATTAGTGTTATAAAAGGATATCCTTAAAACTATTTAATTACCAAATAATTAAGGATCCCAAAGTGAATCATTTTGCATGTTATTCCACTCATCCTCCTCAAAATCATTGGAGTTGGAAAACATCATAGAATCTTCTACCATTGCCATTTGCATCCACGACTTCGGTGAATCCATTGGTGACTCATTAATTGCCTGAATTTGACTCTGCGATAGCCTCACTGTCACCGGACCGGCAACATTTGCGGAGGTTGAGTCACCGCTACAACCACCAGCACCGCCACCACCAACCTCTCTCATGGGCCTAAGCCTGATTGCTGCTTCATGCGCCGCCATACGAATATCATCCCCATGAGAACTAATAGGCTTGGGAAGATCATTAACCAATTCCGGAAAATTAAGCTTAGCTTCACGTCCTCTAAAATGCAAAGCTGCGACGTCATAAGCTGCTGCTGCCATTTCAGGCGTTTCGAAACTCCCTAACCATATACGGGTTTTTTTCCCGGGTTCACGAATCTCCGATACCCATTTCCCCCATTTTCTTTTACGTACACCTCTGTAGATAGATGGGGTACCATGTTGACTGGTTTGGTGTTGCATTAAGAGAAGAAAGGTTTAACGTTGGAAATGAATGAAGGTAATTAAAACATAATCTGGTGATGGGTATATATAGATGAAGTGAGGGTTCGAAGCAGCATCAGTCGCAGAAGTGAAAAAGGCAGTACATATAACATCACTATCAATGGTTTGAATCCTAGGAGATGGAAGTTTAAGGATTTTCATGAAATGACCAATGAAGAAAGGGCAAGTGTTGGTGTTTGTGAAGGATTTTTGTTTAGTTTGTGGGGGCTTAGGAAATCCCAACAAATTTAATTATGTTTTTCCTGTGAGTAACGCGGTTTGAAACCAGGTGTAGAGTTTTTTAGATTGAGTGGGACCTACTTTTCATACATGATGATGTAGGTATAGAGAGGAGAGAGAAGGGTATATATTTGATGTGTGTATAATAATAGTAGTAGTAGTGGTAGTGGTTATTGGTAAGTGATGGTGTTTTGGTTATAAAATTTTGTAGAGAAAGAGACGTAATGCTATTGTTTTGATAGGGTTTATGGATTTTAGCTTTCTTCCACAATCACTAAATTTACATTTTAATAACGAACATCTTGAACATGCAATCTCTAATGTTGGAAAACATTTCGAATTGCAAAGGTTGGAACTCGATTTAGGCGGTGGTTCTTGTTACAATCTCACATCGGTTAAAATGTTATAATTCTTGTTACAATCACACATCAGTTAGGAGTGAGAAATTCCAGTTGAATATAAAACTCAATAATTCTCATTCTATCAACTCGAGTTTTTAGAATGAGTTAGGCCCAATTTTTTACTATAGTATCAAAGCTTACATCGACCAATACAAATTTGTTTTTTTCTCTCTTAGAAATTTTTTTTAGAAACGATTCCTAAATTGAAGTTAATTTATGGTTGCAAAATTTATGGAACGAAATAAAAATAAATTGAGAATCGATTTTTTTTTATCGAAAGGTTTATCTGTATAACTTTGCTATTAACTGAAACAATGCATCATAGACAGCAAACAATTTTTTATTTTGGATTCTCATACTATCTTCATATCCGAGATAGTATGAGAAACTAATAATCAACCAGTTGTCAACCAAAATATGTATTCATAAATTTGATGTAAACCGGTTATCTACTATTTCTTTGCAACACGCACCCCAATCCATTGATCTTCACCTTTATATTTATAAAAACAAAAAAAAAAATTGAAAACTTATTCGATTATTCATATGGAGAGTGGAATGATGAACAGAAATTACACATATACGCTAGTGAGACTTCTCCATTATAACGAAAGAGAAAGATATCTAGCATGCTAAAATTGTGTAATTTTAATCGAAAGCCCAAAAAAGAGCATGAAAACAGCTGGCTCATGCTAAGCACCAACTAATTACTATCTAATTATTATAAATGCGACTAATCATATTATATGCTTCATTAGGCTGAGTAGTAATTGGCTGAGCATTGTTAATGCTAATATAGATTGCAAGGGATGCTAATGTAACTGATGTATGTTAATTAAAATTAAAATACAAGACGTTAATAATTATATATTAAATGTTTATTTGTAGTGATTTACTTTTAAAAAATAATACATATTAGCACATATTTTATAATAATTCGTCTTGAACTCGTCTTAATTTTTTTATAGCGAATGTGAGTCTCCATTTATATTATACTATTATTTATGTTTTTTAAGGGTATAACTATTTAAAAAAAAAAAAAAACACCAAAAATCAATAGGGGTATGAGATTTAATAAATTCAATATACATTATAATAAATATTACAACATAAATAAATTCACATAATCAAGTGTGTCTAAAATGTATATACAAAATTGTGCATATTCCAATCTTATTTCTTGTGACCATGTTACCCTCATTTCATATGAAAATCAATAACTAGGTGCGAATTGAGCACTCCTTCCCATATATTCCTTTGTCTTTTATTGTTGGTGATTTTGTCGGACAAGGAAAGAAGAAGATGAATCATTATGAAGAATTACATATTAGTCCTTTAAGTTTCTTTATTTTTTCCAATTTGATTCTTTCATGGATTATAATGTAAAAAAATTAGTTTTTAGATGTTTGAATGTAAAAATAAAGTTTAAATATTGATAGATATACAA
Source organism: Croton setiger (assembly GCA_948099555.1). Classification (NCBI taxonomy): domain Eukaryota; kingdom Viridiplantae; phylum Streptophyta; class Magnoliopsida; order Malpighiales; family Euphorbiaceae; genus Croton; species Croton setiger. The sequence continues at coordinate 59,255 of CANUEY010246639.1, forward strand.
AAATCAATTTACATACTGAAATCAGTATGTAATTACATACTAAAATCAATATGTAATTATATACTAAAATAAATATGTAAACAAACTATTAGTATGTAAATCAATAAATAAACATACAATAACTTTACATGTTGACAGTATGTAAAAGATCAATTTATATACTGATCGATATGTAAAAATAATCTAGGATATAAGAGTAATTATCATAAAAAATTAATTTACATACTGGTTAATATGTAAAAAACAAAGGTATAAAAATAATTGTCATAAATAATCAATTTACATATTGGTTAGTATGTAAAAATAATCTAAGATAATAACAGTAATTGTTATAAAAAATCAAAATCAATTTACATAAAAAAAATTAAGAGTATAAAAGCAACTATTAAAAAAAAATTACATGTAAAAATTAATTAGTCAGTATATTAAAATTAATTTACATACTAATCAGTATTTAAAATATCTTAAGATTATAACAATAATTGTCAAAAAAAAAAAATATTATAATTTGCTTACTTTTTAAAATATTATGACATTTACTAACTATAAGTTATAAGTTGGTAGAAGTTAATTGGGACAAATTCTTCCAAAAAAAATTAAACTGTCTTATATTATTAATTTGTGATTGTTGCTTTAGTAATTCCACATTTGTCGGAAAAAAGAAGAGACATTAGACATAAATGTAAGTTTAGAAAGGCTAAATAAGTAGATAAGCTAGTGCTTTTCTTGTTCATTGAACCATAAACTGGCTTTTCTTAAAGACTACTAACTTAAAAAAAAGTTAAATAGAAACAACTTTTGTCTCACCGACTAATTAACAACAATAAGCTTTTAAGTCAAATGCACTTATGATTTCTGAATCAGCTTCGATTCACATTCATGCCTATGTCACCTTACTTACACTACACTACAAACACACTCACTGTTCAAACTAATAAGCAAAATCAACCTTAAAGTTAGTAGAAAAAAGTAGTATCTTTGTTTCACTAAAAAAAGTATCATTCTTTGTTGTTTCCTTTGTCTATTTCTAACAAAAATCAATGGATTAAAAGACAAATTAAAGTTTAGAAAACTAAGATTCATTAAATTAGAATAAATTGGATTCATTGGAAGAGGTATGAATCTAAAATATAAAATTAATGTGGTTACATCCATGATTAGTATATTACCAATTAAATCCATATGGGGAGGGAAACAGCTGCTGCACACATAAGCTTATAAGTTCATTTGACTTATAGCTTATTTTAACACCATTTTCTTTCTTTTCCAAAGTAGATAACATCATGTGTCTTTTGACCACAATAAAGAATTTTACTACAACACTGACTTGTGCTTATTTATTGGATTTTGTGGGCCATTATGATCAAATGCCGGTGATATTTGTTGCTGCTCTCTCTTTTGGCATTTGTATTGTTGAGTGACTTGTTGGGCCAACAACACCTTACTGCTGGCCCAAATCAAATTCGAGTGAGCCCACTCCCTTACCTCTTCCTGATAGATGAATGGGAACTCCTCAGGAATTGCTCAACTTTAATATTGGAAAAAAATTTAATAATGATTACTGTTTCAATATAACATTAATAGTATATATATATATATATATATATATATATATATATATATTTTCCAATCTACATTTATGTATTCATTAATTGTTTAATTGATCATATTACATTTATATGTGTGATATTTATTTATTGATTAACTTTAACGAACTAGATAACGAACTCGAAATTTGTATATTTTACGCTTTTCGTAAAATGTAGGATAACTAATAAAACAAATAACACCGTGTTGTTGTTCATCCCGTTAGTTTTTTTTTTTTAAAAAAAAAAGAAAATTGGTTAAAAGGTGATTTTGCAGACTGCTCCAAATAGATACTATTTTCCATCTGTTGGGTATGGGGTTTGATAAAACGTTAAGAGAGAGGTAATATTTTTAACATAATGGTGTGAAAGAGGAATATTTATGAAAAAAAATGTGGAAATTCAAGTTGTGGACATACAATGCACATAACGCAAGACAATCTTGCGAAATCAGCGGCTACGCAAGACAATCTTGCGAAAGCAGTTAAGTTTCTTCAAGATAATCTTGCAGAAGTCCCTTAAACGAGCTAATTAATTGAAGATAAACAAGTAATTAGTGGAACGAACGAATGAGTGGCAGTCACGTGTGCAATTAACGGCTACGCAAGACAAAATTGCGAAAGAATGACACATGAAGCAACACATGGCGACAAGCGAGAAGGAACGCGTTGCCCTAGTTGTGAAACTATAGTTTTGCAAGTTCATTTTGCGAAACTAAGGGACTTTCACAATATGAACTTGCAAAACTACAGTTTTGCAAGTTCATCTTGTGAAATTAGGGTTGATTACGTCTTTTCATTAGTGTTTCGCAAGATTGACTTGCGCAATAACTATTTCTGTCCACATTTTAAATTTCTTCATTTCTAAATGAAAAGAACCAATCATATATTATAAAAAATTTTAGAAATCTAAAAAATGTACCTTAAATATAAATAATAAAACCAGATATTGAAATATCACATTTCACTAAATCTATAGAATTAATAAAATTTGAAGATTCCATGGGTTTTATTATTTTCTCAAACAAGCTATTTAATTGAAGTATTATATAAAATATTTATATTTCATTAACTCAATTTCTTCAACTCACAAACCATCGTTAAAAACTATAATCCAACACTTAAAACATTAATTTTGTCTTACATGGCGTAGGATGGTCATAACAGTAATTTTCCAAATTTAGTAAAAACTGTAACTACTAATCTGTACCTGTAGTGATTCAAATCCAAAAGAGAAATAGTATTAATTCTGGAAGGTCAGTCTGTCAATTCTGAAACCGGTGAACCGCCTGCTGCCGGTGCACGCGGAAATCGTACTTCACTACGGTACGATACGGTGTGGGAGGCGGTGTGGCACGTGGCAGACAAATTAAAATACTAATTATTTAGTAACAACATTAAATAATTTAGAAAAATTGTCAAAATAGAGATTTGGAAGACAGAAGTGTATTAGCTGTTTTCTAATTTTCTTTGACTTCAAACCTTTTTTTTTTTATTATTATTATTTGGGACGGTTTAACTCTATTTAGTAGTTAGGTTAACCGTTAAATCATACTATCCCTTTAAATTAAACATGTTTTGTAGAAAATTTTTGCTACTAAATTTCTTCTTTCACATTCTGTTTAGTATAATAAAATAAATATAAAGTAATATATATGTATGATTCTGTTTTACTTATACCATATTCAATCATATAATTTTTATTAACAACACTTTAAATATCATGTCTTAGAATTTATTTATCAATTAAATTTTTAATTTTATTTATTTTTCAAACATAATAGTAAATTTGTAAATAAATTTTTTAATGTTTTAGAGGAATTTATTTATTCAGTCTGAAATCTTTAAATTAATATTTAGAAAATTATTTGACCCCAAATGAATAGTAAAAATTTTCCCATGTAATTATTATAAATCACATCAAGGAATTATAAAAAAATTGTTGGTTACAAATTCTCCTCTAAATTATAATAAAGAAAATCGTATTTAATTAATTGATATCCTAAATTCTAGTTACAAATACGGGAAACGCCACGTGGAATTGGAAAACGTGGAGAGAGGGAATGATATATTAAAGAGGTGATTACCTGGCAGGCAGGTTATTTAAATTTGGGTTCACCTACTGTTTTGTTTTGTTTTCTACATAGAAAACTTTTTAACAATAAAAAAATAAAATTATATATATTTTAAAAAGCATGCGCAGATTAATTTTTGGAAAATTCTTAACTGAATTAAAAAATGTCGGAATTTTTTTCTTTTAACCAATTATCCAACTGATTTACTCGAATAAAAAAATAAATCTCAAATTCTCAAAATTACCCGATCTATCAAAGTTTCAATCGGATTTTAATACACTAAATATTATATTTGATCGAATTGGCCGAATTAAATTTAATATGTTAAAATTTTTTAAAACTTAAGTTTCAACCTGTAAATTTACATAATATTGAATTTTTCACTTTTTTCAAAAATAACTGAGAAGGTAAATTTAAATATAGCAATAAAAGTAAAATATGATTTCAAATAAAGTATATGAAAATTCTTTAGTCCCAAAATATTAATTATAAATGAATTAAAAGACAATAATAAAAAGTTAAAATGCTCTTCATTTGAGCTAAGGTAGCGCTTCTAACAGTGAAATTTGAACAATGAAGAACACCGTGAAAGAGAAAACCAAAGAATAAAAAGAGTTAGGTTTAGATTATTTTACAGGAGCATATGGAAATAAACGAGAGAGAAATTAAAATTAAGCATTTCATTTCAAAATGAGATAGTATTGTATTTTGGGTAATTATACTAATTCAGCCAAAATACATTTAATTAGCTGTTTAATATTTTCTGATGGAATCTTGATTGTCTGAACTACTAAATTTATTCAAATTATTTGCTCACCCTATGTGGAAGAGGGATTTGAGGATATTATAGTAAGAGCATGCGGTTATTTTATCATTAAAAAATTTGGTTTAAATTTTAGTTAAAGAGCTCTTTATTTAATAAAAGAACCATAGAATTGGTTTAAATTTAAAGTGAAGAAAGTAAAAGAAATTCAAAAGAAAGTCAAAAGTATGACCCGGTAAACAAGTCATATTACTGCCACGTTGTAATAAACCGCGTCAAAGAATAGGAATATTTTCGTCATTTGACAGCAACACTATCAACTCACCAATCACTCCCCCAAATATTTTTTACCTTAAAAAAAATTAAATTATAAATCATAAAAAGAACTATATATTATCATCCGTAAATAGATAATTCTCGTAACTATCACTTTTATATATTTTTTATCCCTAAAAATATAAATTAAAAAATATGTTTTAATAAAAATTATTTAAAGTTTAATAAAAAATAAATATAAATTAAAATTATAATATAAATACTCTATTAAAGAAATATAAAAATTAATATACATAAGGCTATTATAATTTAAATCTTAAGATAAAATTAATTATTGGAATAATTTTAAAGTTAAAATAATATTTTGATATGAATATTTTAGAAATATTTGAGACCGAATAACTTATAAGTTTATGCATAAGGCTATCCATACAATCAAAGTTCTAAAATAATTTATTTCTTTAATTAATTTATTTCACAATAATAATTGCAAAAAACAAAGTATCTTTCACTTCTATTATATTCCTAGTTTTCTCCAATGCATACGTGTGCAACATTATCTGGACAAAAGGAACCAACGTGGCAATATATGATTGTATGATGGAAGACCAAAGAAAAAAGAGTACATGCAATGCATTGCCACTGCCAGCATCTTCCCACTCACTTACGTACTTACATGGAACCTACTCTCCCATAATCTCTTTTATCCCTGTATATATATAAATATCTTTTCTCTTTACTCTTCTACTTCAACTAAATTATTATTCATGGAACATATCTGCACCACCGCCGACGATGCCATCCCACCTCCGACATATCGCGGCATTCGACAGCGGAAATGGGGGAAATGGGTGTCTGAAATCCGGGAACCAGGTAAAAAAACGCGTATTTGGTTAGGAAGCTATGAGTTGCCTGAGATGGCTGCTGCTGCTTATGATGTTGCGGCATTGCACTTCCGAGGAACCGGAGCTCGCTTAAACTTCCCGGAATTAGTGGGTAGTTTACCTAAACCAGCGAGCTCTAGTGCGGAGGATGTGCAAGTAGCGGCTCAGGAGGCAGCTATGAGGTTTAGGAATTATAGAAGGGCTTCAGAAGGTGTTGGTGGTGGTGGTGGTTCGGGTGGCAATGGAAGTGACGGTGGCCGCGGTTTGGGTCCTGTTAGGATTGGACTTTCGGCAAGTCAAATTCAAGCTATTAATGAAACACCATTAGATTCACCAAAGATGTGGATGGAGTTAGCTGGAGCTCTATTATTAGCTGAGTCTTCAGCTTGGGAGAATCTTGAATTTGATTGTGATGAGTTTGATGAAGAGGAAATTCAAGATACTCCCATATGGGATTATTAATTTACTAATAATTAATTACCAAAGGAATTAACACATTGTATTCAAACACATTTTAGGGGTAAAAATTTAAAAAAAAGGATAAAATATGATTTTAGAGTGAATATTAAAAATTCTTTCAACGAGAGTAAAATAATTTACAGAATCAAGTTTTTCATGTCAAAATGCCTTAAAAGAAGAATGTATTACAGGTCCTTAATTATAATTATTGATATCTGTTTATGCATTGAAGGAGTTATTGTCTTTTTTTCCCCTTTAGCTCATTTATGTATAAGAGATTCTATTATAGGGCCTAAATGCTATATATTTTTTTAGAAGAGGACCTAAATGTTGTATTATGTTAAAGATAATGTATAAAATGTTTAATATTTGAAATTTAGAATATGGTTTTTAATTAATTTTTATCACATACTTGTTTTTTTTTTAAAAAAAAAAAAAGTCAAAAATTGAAGTGATTGTGACATTATAGCTAGAAAACAACAATAATAATGTCATAAAGAAAAGGAAATTTAATTACTTATATATAAATCGCAATTATATCAAGCAAAGTAGTCAAAGTTGAAATATTTTAATAGTTGTTATTTTCATGGTGATGGGTGTTTTTGTCAATATAATTTATTTACTTTCCATCACAAGGTTTGGAAGTAATGAATTCGGTCCATGAGATCGTTCATAGACCAAACCGATCACAAATTTTATTTTTTCCTATTTTATCATTTTCTCCCGATGAAAGACATCATATATTTTAAATTGGTATAACCTTTAAATCAGAAGATGTAAAATCTATTAAATATTATATACAATTACAATATAGTCCGATTTGATTTTTACACAGTTTAATAAAAAATATAGTTAATTCTATCAAAAAATGAAAATATAGTTAAGTTAATTTAATTGTGCGATTTTCCCTTTATTTTGTTATATTTTGTGTTCATAAATGATGATGTGCTTAAAATACATGAAAAAAATTATTCAACACTAATGATTAATATAATTTATTCTATATTTACTAAAAAATATAATAGAAAATATTAATCATATTTTAAAAAATGGATCAAAATTTTCTAGTAACGTGGCCCCAATTTACTTTAGAATCATGTCATGGATGGATGGTGCAATAAAGAAAATCCTATTCCAACTAACTAATCTGTTACTGTTACAGTCAAAAAGAAATGTTCCTTATTGTCAATGGGGAGGCAGGGTGGTAGGAGTGGTCCTCCTGCCTCCTCCCCTCCTGTCTTAGTTTCCATTTATTAAAAACGTAAGGTTAGGTGATGTGGTGGAATTGATTTTCCTTATGCAATTAGGAGATTATACGTTTAATTTTGGCAATCATTCGACTACATATTATTAGGAGCGACAAAATGTATTATAAAAAACGCGAATCTTACATCACTTACTAATCTTTCTTTACCTTTACTTCCAAGATTTAGCCTTTTAATCCTCACAATTAGATCAATGTCAATTACTGATGGTGATAAGAAACTCTCATGGCCAAGTTATGGAGGCTCCTGAAAGTAGGAGGGATCATAGATATTCTAGTCCAGAGAATCCCATCTTCAACATCTCCTAATCACTTATGAAAATCCAAACCAATCACTGTAAAAAAGTTTCAAATTGAAACATTTTATAATGTGTATGTATATAAGCAATTAAGCATACAACAGATTGCAGTGCCAATATCGCCACCAAGTCGAACAATTTCTATGTACAACACTTTTGAATTGAGTTAATTAATAGTTAGTAAGGACATTTGCTGCAAATGAACTCATACACACCCTGCACTAAGCTTTTGGAAGTATCATCATCTGGTAGCTTCAAAAGATGAGCAACTTTACAAAATCCCACATTTTGTTTATTATATAAACTCTCGTTACTATCCAAGTCAAGTTTCATCTCCTCTTTAAACAGCTCAGGCTTTGATAATGCCCACTGCATTGCCCATATTGCTAGTGGTCGCATGTAACAAAGAGACCTGCACTGGTCATCGCTGTTCCATGCTTCTGGAATTTGAAATGAATAACTATATCCACACAAAACAAGTAATGGGTAAGTTTTTGTGTAAGCCAGAGATTATAGAGAGAAAAACATAACTAGTGTAAGAGAAGAAAGAAAACTCACCCAAGACCGTTTTCTGACCAGGCTGCTTCATAAATACCAGAGGCAGTCTGAAATGCCATATCTGGCATGCCCTCTTGAATCATAGATGCAGCAAGAGCATATGTAACCCCTGGCCATATTTCTCTTGATTGAAATGCTGACTTGTCAACTCTTCCATTCGGTAGCATTCCATTGATTGCGCCGCGAGTTCCCCCTTTCACTTTTAACACATTAAACTTGTAGATCTTTTCAAGGGCACTTCTCGATTTGTCCTCATCAACAATTGGGGAGAGGCCACATGCTCTAGCATACCTGTCAAGAGCCAAATATTAAGTCCATTACAAGAACTACACTTAGAATATAAACATTCAGAAAGTAGAATATTTCATACTAACCATTGCCCTGCCAACTGATCTGCTTGGATAGAGCTTTTACCAGTACTGTCATAATTGAAGTAGGAACCATTCCATAGAGTTGCATATACAGCTTTTGCTTTTTGATACTTGGCCCAGAAGTAGTTAGTGGATGCATTATCGCCAACCTCACATGCCAGAGCTGAAGCAGCCTGAAGTGCTGCCACCCAAAGCCCACCACAGTATGCACTCACACCATTAACAGACCATGCATCGTAAGTTTGATCGGGGAACCCCTCATTCTCAATCATTCCATCTCCATCCTTATCGAATTGATCCATATAAGCCATTGCCACATAAACTGATGGCCAAACCGCTTTTGCAAAATTTTTATCCCCAGTAGCAGTTACATCCCTATATATTTGAAGAACAAATTTAGAATTCAAATCCTTCCATCTAGCTGCGTTGAAAAGATTATAAGCATTTACTTCAAACCAAGGATCATTAAGACCAATATCATGTGGAACTGCACCAATTACTTTCCGCGGAACCCGCATTCCATCGCTCATTATTTGCATCTTAGTAGGATCATGCGTCATTACTGCTACTGCAAAGTCTCTCTGGATGCTTAATTCGAGTTTTGGGAAGAGCATTAGAAGTGCAAAGGAAGAGTAAAAATGAACATCGTAAGTGTTCCACATGAGATATTCAGAACCTTCAAGGTAAAGGAATTGACCAATATTTTCTTCCCCATTTTGCAGTAAATTTGTTCCAAAAACTGCATTTGAGGTTTCTGGATTATGTATTTGCTGATATATAGTTGCCATCCTTTCTAGGATTTCTATAGCTGTATCATTCTTGTTCTGAGCTACATCATATGTATTTTTGGAACCTGAGCTTGACATATCTAAAGATATTTTTTTGTCTCTAATTGTTCCAAAACTTTGCATTGGTGGCAATCCATCTACAGATTGGTGTTAATAAAGAAAATGAAATCAGGTTCCAGCATATTACATATTGAGCTTCATAAATCATCATCTGTTATTACCTGTCCAAACAGTTCCTCCAGCAGTGATATAATAGAGCTCATTGAAGAGAGTAACAGGGTACCTATAAAAATATTTCCTTTTAATTAATATAACTATAAAAATGAGGAAATAATTTAAAGTTGATATCATTTTTTTAGCACAAGATCATCTTATCTCACCATTCAGGAAGTCTTTTGTCTTCAAGAATCGGTCTTTGCCATGCTTCAATCTCGGATTCCCAATGAGCATGCTCTATATTTTACGCAAAGTAATGGGACCAAATTAAAACAAATATTCTCTCCATATCAACAAACAAAAAGCAACTTAGGACTATTTTACCAAGAATAGCATCATGTGCAATATCTGCGGCTGCATCCCCTAAAGTGCCATAGAATTTTGTGTAACGCCTGTTTTTAAGGTGTTTAATTGTCAGATTTAACAAAATGAATGATACCACAGATTTTGAGGGAACAAAAGCCACTCACTTATGATAACTTCTTGAACTAAATCTGACTTCTGGACAGTCCCACGCCAAGGAAAATGTTACAGTTCGAACACTATTAGCAGGAATAGTCACTGAAGCTGCTATAGCTGCACCAATGGATGACCCTGGCTTTAAAGCTGCTGAGGTTCTGAAGTGACCACGATCATCAAATTTCCCGTGCTACACAAAAATTTAACTAAACTTTCAAGCAAAAACTGAATAGAATTTGTTCATGATAAGAAGAGAAGACATACCTTTTTAATTTCCTCCCACATTTGTTTTGCTGTAATGCCCTGAGAATCTCCAGATATGACAAAGCTAGGACATTCGGTTACATGTATATCAGGAGTCTCTTGTGCTGCAATGGCAAAAGTCAATGGAGGCTGTCCATTTTCTGTTCTGAAGAAATTAGGTTTGATGTTAGATAAATTTAGTACAATTTGGCATCATAAGGCAATTGAAATCTGGACATACTTGTGGTGTAAAGTGACAACATGAACTCCATCTTCTTTCCTGGAATGAAGTATCTCTATTAGCTGACACAATAAATATTATCAAATATTCTGCAGAAGATTATATATACTTAACTCACATCGTTACTGAGTTGGAGTGATGACCAGAAAATCCTGAGACCCCGCCGACAGAATTCTACACGATAAAAAACATAAAACTCCATTGTTTTTAGTAGAATAGTGCTAATAAATTTTAGATTATTAGTCAAATTAAGAATACGTTTCTCAACTTACAGCCCAAGTAAAGAGCAAAGTGACATCTGTTGAAGTGCTTCCATTATTAGACAACTGAAATAAGCATGTAATAAATGTGATCAAGTCCTGAACCAACTCAAGGAAAGGAAGGAGACTCTCTGAAGCTGTTTCTTACTGTGAAAGTGAAGACTGATACAGGAAAGCTGCTTTCTTTGTAGTTGTGAGGAATGAAAGGTGAGATTTGGCGTGAAACGATTTCAAGTTCTGGGTCTGGTTCACCTGATTTACAAAATATTGTAATTATATATATTGTAATTATGAATAACAAATTTCTGAAGCAAATTACTACCTTGATAGGATGTCCAGGCCCTTGGAAACAAAGCATGATATTTACTTTTTTTGCCTTTCAGGTTCCAGTCCCACGATTCAATTCCTGAGCCTGTGCTTTCTCTGCATTTTGCAATTCATTTTAGCACAAAATCTTATTATGCATTCCATTGGATTCTTAATCATTATTATCGTTTTGAAATTTGAATTAACAACTAATCAAAGGACATGCTAATTTTATTCTAAAACAGAATACATTTAATAACTAAGTAATTATCGACAGAAACAAAATTAAAGAATGAAGAAGCTTACTTCGATACCTCTGGCCTTCTTGAACATAATACAGATGAAAACTTTTTACCGTTTGGACGAGTAACAAAAACCTAATCCAAGTAAAACCAATTTACTAATGATAGCAAAACTATTCAGTAATGGCGTAATGCTTATAAAAATTAAAGGAGGAAAAAAACGACTTACTGAAAACTGATTTGCAAAAATGGGGCTTTCTTCACATATTAATGGAAACAATTTAAAGGATTGAAATTCCCCTTTGTAGCTTCTTCCAATGCTTCCTGCACTAAAATTCAACTTAATTCTTATTTTAATCTTAATTTTAAGATACAAATAATTAAAATAAATTTAATTTTTAATTTTTATTCAAATTAAGAACAACTAGGAAAAAAAAAATTGAATTGAATTATGAACCTACCCAATACCACCTAAAGGAACACCATGGTCGCCCGTAATCGTATGTTTTTTCGTAAAATCATATATTGGAAACTGAATAATCAAATAAAATATTCTTTAATTAATTTCCAAAATAACGGGATTATCATATAATTAAATAAATTATAATAATAAAAAAAACAAAAATATATTTACCTTTCCTTTAGCTGTTTGTTCCTTGGAGTACCGCCATAGCCGCACCCCCATTGGCAGCTAATGAAAAAATAAATAAATAAATAAAACCACAACAAATAAGAAATTAAAAGTTATGTTTAAATAAATTTAAAATAAATAGCAATATTACCAAGTGCATTATTTCTCCAAATTTGAAGCTGAAAGGTAAAGGTACATTTCCGTCATTGTCCAGTTGCCTTTTCCAAGTCAATACAGGAAGTTTTGCGGGTGATATCTGATTATTCTAAATAAGTTAAATAAATTAATATACTAAACTTGATTAAAAAAATTAAGTATAGCTTTTTAATTATATTTAATCACAACCTACCCATTTTACAGAATAATCAAGAACCAAATCCGTTTCACCATTTTCTTTCACACTCTTCTCATTATTTCCCATGTCTATGAATCAATATATATAAATTAAAAAAAAAAAGCAATACATTATTAAATAGACATAAAATTTATCATTATATTAAATAAAACATATGATTATTGGCTAATTAATACAGCGTGATTGGATCAAATATATTCAGAAACTGAAAAACTCAAATTAGAAAATAAATTTTGATTTAAATTGGGAGTTTGAAGGAAAAAACTAACCTGAAATATCAAATTTGCTTCTTCTTCTTCTTCCTTCCATGGATGGATTCTCAGAGGGAGGAGACAGAGGGCTAAACCAAGACTTTTTGATCTGCAGCCAAAAAAAAAAAAAAGAGTAAAGAGTTTGATTGGCAAAGGAATTTAATATAGTGGAATTCTGTGGATGACAATTGACATACTTCATAGTCAAAGAAAAAGAAAAGTCATGCCAAATGAATGAGATACGATTAAAGGCATAATTATTCTTAATTAGAGATTTGGTCTAATTTATTTTTAATGTCTCAATTTATTTATTCCATCCAAAAAATATGTACTACGCTATTAGTTTCAATTGAAAAGATTAAAATTTCTCTTTGACTTTGGTTTATCATTCATACACCAATTTGTAGATATATAGACAAGATTGCAATATCTTTGTAAGTTTATGAACTAAACTGAAATTTGTTAAGTCAACCCCGTCTTCCTCCCTAACCATGTACCAAACTAAAACTTTTCACAAAATTGAACAGTTTTCAGATCAGACAATGGACGAATAAAGTGAATAATGATTCCAAATATGGCTATTTTTATTGATTGTTCGTCATTGGCCATAAAAACCTCAAAATTTCATGGCATTCTATGTGTTTTGATCATTAAAAATTGCAGTGGTTGTAGTAGATGAGTATATCAAAATAAAATACTCATCACATGTAGTCACCCGCTATTTTTAGATTTTGCAAATGATCGCGTAAATTCATGACATTAAATCGAAAAAATTTAAATTCTTAAGAGTTTTTGAACTTTCAATTCACGTATTACGTCTCTTCTATCATCAAAGTATGAGCAAGTGATGGTGAGTTTAATAGTATTAGACTTCAAAAATTCTTTTTTCTTATTGATTCAAAATAAAAAAATTATTTCCAAATAATTAGATTTTGAACAAACAAAAAATGGTTTAGTGGACTAATCAACAAATTGGACAAAAAACTTGAAAGCATAATGGAAGCAAATGTAAGGGATGTTACGAGCATTCTTTAAAATTAATGGATTTGAAAGTATGAAATAAACTCAAACACGCCGTTTTAAAAAAAATGGAAAAATGACAAAACTAGAGTTTCATTTGAGTTTTATAGACAAAAATAGACCTATTGATGTATTTTATATAAAAATAGATCCATTTATTATGTTTTTGGACAAAGTTAAACCCCTGTGATTTATTTATTTTTTTTTATCCTACGCACTCTGATTCAATTCTTCTATCTTCTTCTTTCTCCAATTTATGTTGTTTATTCCTTCTTCGTCGGTGTTGATTGGATGTGCATATTGAAAGCAGTGATCACAACTGCGTCTTGTTTCTCAACAAAATTTCTAGATTTCTAAAACTGCTCCAGTTCCAAAGTTGATCTAGATTTAGATTTCATATTTTTTTTTTCGTTATTTAAAATATTATATTGAATGACGATTTATTAATGCTTGAATGATTTAAATTTTTCATTTCGTTAAATTTTTCTTTAAATTTGTGTTTTTTATTAAATCTTTCGAAGATTTGAATTCAAAATATGATAGTTGAAATAATTTTCAAAGAGAGCTTGAAGGAGATCTAGAGAGAGCTCAAAGAGTATAACAATGGCTAGGAGACAGTAGAAGCCACTATCGGAAACCACTGCGCCGCCATTAATTACTGTTGATCAGAAAGGCTGTCATATTTCGAGTCTGAGGCCACTAGAACATTGAGGTTCCTTAATTCTAAAATCGATCCACCATTTTATTTGGTTTGATAGCAATTTCGAGTTGGAGATGTATTTCTTCATATCTTTAGGTAATATTTGTTTCTACTTTCTTTAATTTGTTAATTATTCAATTTCATGATCAATAATCATCATTTATATTTCCTTTTAAAAAAATAAAATAAAATCTTTATTACCAGTTTGGGGAAAAGAGTTTCTATTGCTTTTCCTAAATTAATTTTTTTGAATTTGTTTGTAGAATTGTCTTTAAACTTTTATGTATTTTAATGTTGGTGTTGAAAATAACATAATTTAGATTTAATTGTAAATATTAACAATTGTATTATAATAAATTTTTTTAATTATTTATTGTATAAAATATTCATTCTTTCATTAATTTAATTTAATATATTTCAATGTTTTTTAATTTAATTGTTGAATTTTTTAATTTAATTATTGAATATGGTGTGTTAATTAAAATAAATTTATAATATATTAGAGTATAGAGAGTGTATTACTCTCTCTTTAGATGAGAGTTGAGTTTGTTTTTTAAATTTAATATAAATTAGGTGTTCTATTTTTGTTAAAAATATTAAGAAAGTCTTTTTTTAAAAAAAAAGTATTTTTTTTATTTTTATCCTTTATTTTATAGGGATCTATTTTTTATGAGAATTTTTTTTTCTAATTTTATAGCAAAAGCTCTATTTTCGTTTATTGAAAAAAAAAAAAAAAAAACAGACCCATAGCCTATTTAACTGACAGAGATCCGACCCGATTTATCACGCGCAGAGGGGATACGATTACGAGTAACAGCGGGAAAAACCTTCCCCCACCAATGTTTTCCACTAAAATCACCGTTTGCCACGTTTTAGCTTAAAAAAAAAATGCAGAACTCAACCGATTCTTTCGAACTCGGCCAGCGAGTCCATTCAACTAACGATCCTCGCAGAATCGGGACAGTCAAGTACGTTGGAGCTGTGCAGGGCCATTCGGGTACATGGGTCGGGGTCGATTGGGACAATGGAGAAGGGAAGCACGACGGGTCTGTCAATGGCGTCCGTTACTTTCAAGCAAGATCGGAACGGTCAGGATCTTTTGTTCGGACCCATAGTTTGAACCCTGGCATTTCTTTCCTTGAAGCTCTCCATATTAGGTACAAAAGCGAGTCTACTAAAGAAGAAGAAGGTATTTGCTATCGTTGCATTTGTTCTTTTCAATTTTTGTGTTTTTCATTTTGTTAATTTGAGCTTATTTGTGTAGTGATGGGTTGTTTGCAGATGAAATGTATGTGCTTTCAGTGACCAACAAACGGGTATCCGTTGAACTTTTGGGTAAAGAGAAAATTCAAGATAAACTAAGTAGGTTTGAAGAACTGAAGGGTGCTTCACTGCCTTATCTGGGTGTTAGCTCTACTGGAAATCCAACTGAAATTAGCAATTTGGTGCCAAGTGAGTGTATTTCATAATTCATACTAAGTTTATCATTTTCAATTATGAAGATCAAGTAAAATTTTAAGGCATATTTTTAAAGAAAGAGCTTATAGATTGATGATACTTGCATCACATATAGTAATTTATTAATGCGTTTATAATTCTCTTGTAGATCTGAAGGAGCTGGACTTGACAGGAAATCTACTCTCGGAATGGAAGGTATACTCTATTTCCTATGTCTATGCAACGCTGGTTTTTTGGGCAGTTTTATTCTTGATCATGAAACTTGACTTTTATTATGTACTGTTTATTGCTTTTCATAAAGGTTTAATATATCTTATGTGCTTCTTCTTCTTTTTTTACTACAGGCTATACAGAATCAATTTGCTTTGCCCCTTATATTTTGAGTTAGTCATAGATTTTCAAATTCATAGTAATTCTAGACCCATTCAGTCTTTAAGATGTTTGTGACTTATGGCCTGTGGGAGAAATCTGTTCCTTAAAAGTGCAGTTTCCAAGTCTTGCAACATAAATTAGATGCAGTTACATTCATTAGAATGGTGTGTGTGTGTGTATAATTGAGGAACGAAATGAGACAGTAGGTGTAAATAAATTCTTGGAAACTTATCTCTTACAAGCTATATGTTCTTAGTAAATATCACTAATAGTTGCGAGTTTGAAAAAAGAAAGCTCAAAGTGTTGTGTGCTGGTGATAAATGCAAAGTGTGTCCTGCTCTTACTTGGTTCGCAAAATGTTAGTGAGGAGATGTGCTCGTGCCTCTTCTTGCTATCCCAATTTTACTTGTGGCTTAGTTAGTTAATACACTGTGCTGATTGTATATCCACTCCTTTTGTTGCAGGATGTTGCCACCATTTGTGAACAACTACCATCTCTTTCAGCACTCAATTTGTCTCACAATTTAATGTCGCAGAAAATTACTGGGCTATCCCCATTAAAAAATATTCGTGTATTAGTTCTTAACAATACTGGAATAAAGTGGACTCAGGTTGACTGCTTTTATTTATTTATCATGTTTGTTATTGTTTTTAATAATTTCGATTATCTTTTTCCTTTTCAATTTTAAATTTCAGAAGCTAAACATAACACTTTTGACATTACAGGTTGAAGTTCTCAATCATTTATTACCAGCGATTGAGGAGTTACATTTGATGGGGAATGGCATAGCCACAGTAAGGGTATTACTCTTACCAATATTTGCTATTGCGATTATGTTTGGATAATCTTTTTTTGGTTTATTACCATTGTCATTATGCAAATAAACTTAATTTTGTGGCTGATTACTGATTTTGGTAGCATTTTGAGAAACAGAAATGTTATGGTCAATAAATAATTTGTAAGAATGAATAATGTACATCAGAAAATGACAGAATAATGTCAAATTTACCTTCTGTCAAACAACTGAAAGCTAAGTTCTGCTATCATTCCCCCAAGGGAAGGGAGGGGGAGGACTTTAGTGCTTCCTCCTGTCATGAATTGGTGCCACACAATAACCAGTCATTATACTTTTGTTTTCTATTAAGCTGTGTTACCCTATGATAATGATGATGGAGGAACTGATAATTGATTGGCCAACTGAAACATTAATCTAGAAAAGTCCTAAGTTTATTGATGCTCAATTTCCTTGTCCTTTGTCAGTCAACAGCTTCATCAATTGTTGAGGGATTTGATTCTTTACGGCTTCTAAATTTGGAAGATAATTTGATAGCTGAATGGAGTGAAATCTTAAAGCTCTCCCTGTTAAAAAGGTCAGAATTCCTTTCTTTCTTTATTTCCTTTTTTTTGGGGGGTATTTTGTGGAAAGGAGAGGAAGGGAGGTATTACTAAAACGTCCCTATGGTTGGTCAAATTGACTAACATATCTCTGTGTTTTTCTAAATGAATTAAAAACTTTTATCAGGTTTTGATCCATCAAATCAATTTGCCACCCATAAAAAAAGCATCCCAAACCAATGGTCAATAACTTCTTATGTGGTCAACTGTCTGAGAATTGTTTTAGAAATCATGACTTCTGAAAATTATCAGAACAAAATCATATCAAGATTCCAATAAAAAATTCTTGTAATAATATCTAGGATATGATTGGTGTCAAAAACTCCAATTAGGGTCTATAGTTTTTCCAAGCACCAGAAATGTTTACATTATAAAATATACTTGAAATCATATTATAACCTCCGAGAATAATGTATAATTAAAATACCCAGTAGAAATGTTTAGATAATTGTTCAGCTATTAAAAATACAAAAAAAAAAAAGGGAAAAACCTCTCAAAAAAAATAAAAATAAAAATAGACCTCTAGACCCTCCAAAACCAAGTAAAAGACCTTCAAATTTTTGGATATCTAGAATGCTTAAACAATCTCTTATATTAGACTATTGGTTTTGGAGTTCTTCTTGACAGAAGGGACCAACTATCTTGACATATGAAAACCCAAGTGGTTTTCTAATTGATATACAAAAACCTAGAGACATGCTAGTGAATTTGACAAAATCTGAGGAGCATTTGAGCAATATTCTCTTTTTCTCCTCCACCTCAAACTTTTCATAAGTATTTCTGTTTTCTTTGCCAAAGGTTCTCTCTTGATAAGTAGAATACACATTTTGCATTCAGTTTGGAGCAGCTTCATTTGAACAAAAACAATTTGAAATGTGTCTTCTACCCAAATGATGATACAATGGATAAATTACTAAATGGATCTGAATCACATGTGAGAACGCCATTTCAGAATTTGCGTTGCCTTCTTTTGGGTAATTAATAAAAATAAAACCTCTTTGATAGCTTAATTTATTTTGCTACTTTATGGAAGTTTCTTATTTTGATATGCACATCAGGGAGTAACAACATCGAGAATGTAGCATCAATTGACTCACTGAACTCATTCCCCAAATTGGTGGTAAGATTATGTGCAAGATGAGACTTGATATCATTCATTTGTAGTATGAAAAAGAATGGATATCTGTTCTTATTATGATTGAATCCTGGTTACTAGGGTGAGGAAAATGGATTTTCCATCCGAAATCCGAATACAAATTGTCCTTTTTGATTGGTTTGGATAGTGATTTTAAAGTTTGGAGTTATTTGGATAATTCCAAATTAATGTTTTGGATATTTAGGATTGGATATGGATAATGAAATAAAATTTTGGATTAATCCAATTTATATACTATATAAAAATAATGTTATTTCCTTATTTATGTAAATATATTTGATGTTATTTAAAATTAAAAATATATTGAACTTTAACTAAAAGTATATTGTTTTAATTTTTTAGACTTTACTCAAAATACTTTAGAATAAAATGTCTATTGTCATTTTAGACTTTGAAATGGAATGTTTATAATATATTAATAATAAAAGCAAAGTAGTTTTTAGATTGTTCATTTCATATTCCTCCATGCTTTTATTATGTGTCTGCGATTCGTGAATGCTCTGATTTGGAATAAGTTAAATTCTTTTTATTGTTTTATTTATGGATTATTGCTATTATATTTTATTGAAAATGGTTAGCATGCGATTTATTTTCATTCCAACTCTAATAGGATGACATTATAGTGAACCTACTCTGTGAAATATAATGATGGAAAGTAATTGTTGCTTTGCTTGAAATAATTTTGGATAATTTGGATTTGGATTGGATAGGATAATCTGTTTTCCTCACCCTTACTCGTTACAATCCCATTTGGAATTGGACGCGATGATTCTTCCAATGGACTTTTTTTTTTTTTGCAATACATTGCATATGTTACTTTATCCCAGTTTTGTAGGCTTTGTCAACATGACAGTACCATTGTTAATAATTTGGTATAAAATGCCTTTTAATTACTTCATCATAGTTTATTCCTGCTGTCCCTAGTCTGTGCCTAACAATTAGCTCATATTGGTGGAAATCTGCATAATAGAGAAGCATTAAAAATTTTAGGTTTCATAATCGAGAATTGAAATTCACCCTCCCGTTCCTCTAATGATTTTTTTTTGGGCCACATTCTAGGACATTAGGCTATCCGAAAATCCAATAGCTAATACTGGAAGAGGTGGTATCCCAAGATTTGTTCTGGTTGCACGTTTATCCAAAGTTGAAATACTGAATGGAAGTGAGGTAGTCTCTCTTTCTAAGTTCTATGTACTCAAAAGATTTTTATCATCAACATTTTTGTAAATCTGATCTACCTCTTAGGTAAGCCGTCGCGAAAGAAAGGATTCTGAGATTCGGTAAATACGGTATCCTATATTTGACTACTTTATTTCTTTTCTCAGAAATAATATGTTCATTCGATTTGTGTTTTCTTACTATGTGTTTATTTTTCTTTTATGAAGATATTCACTTTCTTTTCTTGGATATTTTCAGATATGTCCGTTTAGTGATGTCAAAATTACATGAAAATCCAGATGATATCAGAGAGCATCCCAGGTAATCATTGCATTGTGAAGTCACAAAAAAATCCAGGTGAAATTATTTTTTCTGCAT
Source organism: Croton setiger (assembly GCA_948099555.1). Taxonomy (NCBI): domain Eukaryota; kingdom Viridiplantae; phylum Streptophyta; class Magnoliopsida; order Malpighiales; family Euphorbiaceae; genus Croton; species Croton setiger. Next base: position 79,419 of record CANUEY010246639.1, read on the forward strand.
GTATTTTGATTTATGGAGGTCATCCTCAGTGATTTTAGATGTCCTTTCTTCTATTGGTGGTCTATGAGGTTTTCCAGTGTAACTGGTTTTCTGGTTCTGTCAGTATTCAAATAGGGATTTAAAGTTATTCTGAAATGCATGTTTGACACTTTCCTTCTGGCATTAACAGAAAATCTGGAATAAAAACCACCTATGAAGTTCACTTTTTCTTTTTGAGAAATTTTCAAGTTCCTGTTTTCAACGGTCTATTACTGTTTCTTATTTGTTAATTCCCTTTTCACTTTTAGTTCTTTTTGGTTATAGGTTTACTGAGCTCAAGGCTTTTCATGGAATTGAAGATGAAAGGCCATCAGTTGGAACTTCTGTCCCTCAAAAGATGGCATCTGGTCTTCTATGTAAGAGCCTTATATTTTTCTTATATGATAATTTTACACAGTTGCAATATATGCTCAAACATTGTGATAAATCTTGCAGCTATCACCCTGAAATGTGTTGGTGCATCCATTGGTGAGAAACCATCGTTAGCAAAGAAGTTGCCAGCCACTACATCGGTGATCCTCACGTTACTTTTACTAAAACTTGTCATATATGGATATTGTTTTGAGATGAAATCGTTAGGGAGTTTGTTCATTGTAGGTTGGCAAGCTAAAAATTTTGTGTGAAAGTTTTTTCAAGCTCAAGTCTGTCAAAACCAAATTATTTCTTCAGGAAGAGGTTTGTTTCAACACCCTTTATCAATTTAAGCATTAAAGGCACTTGTGTAGTAGTTTTTCACTGGTCGACCACATTCCATTGTCAACTGATTCTTACTTGTTTGACGCTGCATTCATAGATTTTGTGACAGCATGAAACTGAGAAACATGATAGCTGAAACTAAGTGAAAGCTGCTAACTGGTTTTTGTTTGAACTGGGAAAATGCAGGGATCCCCTCTGCCTTTGTTGCTGGATGATGAAATGGCAACATTGATGGACATTGGTATTGGCAATGATTCGACTATTCTCGTAGATGAAGAGAGTTGACACCTACACGCTCATGGTCCCTGAGTTTCTGACAGCGAATATGATTTTATTATACATTGAAGATCAGAGATAATTCCAGTTTAATGACACTGAGCTACTTGCGGATGACAAAGAGATGGTGCAATGTTTTATGAAATTTCGATCTTTTGTCCCTTTTACATCAGTATCAGGAACCTCCAACTGCAGCCCACCATATTCCCATGCTTAACCTTGCTGGCTAAGCAATCCCCAACTTTATTGGCTTCTCTATAAACTTTTACCAACTTAATTTCCCAATTTTTTGTAGCCCCTCCATACAATTACGGACAAGATTAGCGTTTTGAACATAAATCCGCTAGGTTGATATAAGCTTTGACACACCTAAGTTTTATCGATTGGGTAGTAATCAACTACCAATTTATGTGAAATGATTGAATTAAATGTTTCTCTATAAAAAGTGTAACTACAAAGCAACAAACAGTTCAGCTTCAACCTTGAGTGGCACCATTTAGCACCTCCGATTGAATATCTTATGCTTTTAACCAAAAAGTTAGAATGGGGTGAGACTACCATGGCGAAACATCAACAACTTACATGGATATCCTCTCAACGTGCCATTAAGGCCTTTGAATTGGGTTGATTGAAACCTTCGAATCCCCAAAAAGGTACCTCTTATGGTTTTTGGCTATAAAGGATTCGATATGATATCAAATGATCTCGTGACTGGAGTATCCTCCTCGAGGTCTTAGTTGTACAATAAGCGGTTATCTTGGCTGAAAAGGACGGATCCATTCGTGAATGGAACAAGCCCTAAGGCTGGGCCAAAACCTCTTAGAGTGGCACATATCTTTAGCACCCCAAATTTAAACAACACATATTTGGCCAAAAGGTTGATGATGCGCTTATGCCTTTGAAATTTGAAACCGAAACCAAAATTATAACCGGATTTCGGTCTGATTCTGATTTAGTTCTTGGCTTTTCAGTTTGAGTTTCAGGGAACATTTTTTTTTCATAACAAAGCATTAATTTTCAATTTTTTTTTTTTTTTGCATATGTAAAAAAAAAAATATCCCATTTTGATAAAAAATAACATAAGAAAAGTAATTAAAATTTCACTAAACTGTACAGAATGCTCTCTTCGTAGTTAGGTTATTGTCTCTTCTGTGAGGAGTTACTTTCGTCCCTAACGTCGTGTTAGGTTTTTTGTCTTGTATTGTTCTCTTTGTGCTTTCTATCATGGAGGAGGACAACGGTTCTGTTGAGATGGCCAATCTGGCTGTAGTTGATGAGGGAGATGATGACTATTAACTTTCAAGTAATGAGGCAGACCATTGCTTCACTTTGGCGGCCGCTCATGGGTATGCAAGTTCGAGATTTGAATGGTGTAGTTTTCTATTCCAACTGTTTCATGAAGTTAATGCTCACCGTATATTGAATACCTTTGATAACCAACTGCTTCTCTTTGATCGTTTCGGCGATCATGCGTCTCCATTGGACGTTCGGCTTTTTCACTTCCTAATCTGGGTTCAAGTGAAGGGGCTTCAGACTGGTTATAGATCGGAGAAGATTCTTCGTGATATTGGTAATCTTTTTGGCATTTTCATTGAAGCTGATCCTAAGAATTTTGAGTCCTCTTCATGGGATTCTTATTTACGTTTGCGTCTTAAGTGGGATGTCCGTCGCCCTATCCGTGATTCTCTTAATCTGAAATTTGGCAAGAATGTCAGTTTTTTGGTGGAATTCAGTTTTCAGAGGCTTCCTTCTGTAAGTCTCATATGTGGCTTTTTGGTCACACAGAAAAGTTCTGTTCAAAGTTCTTGGAGTTTGCACCAGGAAAGGCGGTTAGGAGTTTCTCTCCTTCTCTTCGAGCTCCATCTCGACATACTCAGCGGAATACTGGTGATCGGTGGTTTCGACCCACGGTGGTTTCCGGGGCTTCTTCATAGAGTCAATCGGCTCCCTCTAAGTATGGTAATTCCTCTAATCAAGGAGAAAATGAAGCTCGTACGTCTCCTCTGCTAGGAGGTTCAAATTTGAGAATTATTAGTTTCAGAATCCTAATTATGGAGCTCTTATTCAAAAAACTTGGAGTAATTTGTCTAGTATGGATATTGTGGATCGGTTGGCGGGGTGTGGTAATGAATTGTTTCGATGTGGGCTGCAGTTAAAAAAATGACTTTACAGAGTTGTTGTGATACTATGAAACAACTTCGATGTAAGAGATCTCTGGCGGGCACTAATCGTTTCTTGGAAGCCAAGCAAAAGTTTCATGATTTGTTAAATGAGCAGGAAATTCGATGGAAGCAAAGGGCTAAGACCTTGCTGCTTCTACAAGGAAGCGGAAAAATCTTTTTATTGAGGTTTGGATGGAGTTTGGGTGGATATAGTTGGTCCTGATTTCCGCGGCCTGTATTCGGAATTGTTCGTACTGAGGGGTGGTGATGGTAATCTGTCAGATTTTATATTGTTTTTATGTTAAAATAACATTCGGCAGCAATTGTGAACGAAACGATGTATTTGTAATTTTATGGACCCATTAATAGATTTTTTAAATTCGAAGGCTCAATGGCAGATTATGCAAAATTTTAGAGATATATAAATAATATAGTTACTCAAAAAGTTATTCGGCCTTTGGTTTCTAAATCTTGTATAGAGAGGAACTAGAAATAGATGTGTATTTTAAATTTTCGATTTTAATTCGGGATTCTCAAACCGTTTGTTTAAAGTTCAGATTCGATTCGGTTTTGGCCGAAATAAATAACAGACAAGTAGGGTCAAGATAGAAACGGATTTGCATTTTGCTGGCGTAACAAACAAGCAGCAGGAGCCGGGTGGTGAGCTGCACCAAAGGTGTGAAAGTAAATTATTTTAAAATACCCGTACTCGGCTCTTGCCCGTTACACGTATCATTGCCTTTCTTCTAAACTCTCCCTCTTCGCTAAACCGCCAGTTACGACCGTGAAACTGAATCCAACTCCGTTATATATTTCTAGAACGCGGTGGCGAAGGCACTACTAAGTGAAGTTGTAATCGGCCGAGGATTTAGGTAGTAGAAGGCAACTGAGCCATTGTTGGAGAAGTTAAGTTCTAATGTTTGCCGGAGAAGTCCTTTGGACGAGTTGATCTCCTTCACCACTTCCAGGTAATTTTTAGGTTTTAACTGCTCTGAATTTAAGGAATCTATTTTACTTTTCAACTCTCCATTTGCTGTTTCTTTAATCTTTTTTTGTATTTGTTGTTTCTATAATTCTCTATTATCTATACTGTTTACCATGGGCCCAATCCACCACCACTATAAAAAACAATTGTCTCTCTCATTACGTACCTGACATTCGTTGCCCAACTGCTCTTCTTTATTCTGATTTTTTTTTCAAACTTGTTATTCAATTTTCCAAACTATGCATTTCACGTAAAATACCACCAACACGTCTTGATACTTATCGATATTTAATCTAATTTTATCAATTTGCTTTGGAACCACCGTTAGATGGCGGATTCCAAAGCAGACTCAGGAATTTCAGAGGAAACTTCGCCTGATTTGCTCAAGAATACGCCGTGGAATATTGCCAGATTGGAGGATGTCATAGAACATTCTAAAGGCCGTGAGAAGTATCTTGCTCAGACTAGAAGTCCATCTGATGGAAGCGATGTCAGATGGTATTTTTGCAAGGTGCCTTTGGCTGAAAATGGTAAGTTTTAAGGATTTTGTTATTTTTTTAAGGCTCTATTTCTTTCAAATGCGTTTACCGTTTTGTTTGTTTCTGTTGATGATTTAAGTGTGGGAAGAACTTATTTTGTTATCTCTTTATTTGTACAGAGTTGGCTGCATCAATTCCTCACACTGAAATAGTGGGAAAGGGTGATTATTTTCGTTTTGGTATGAGAGATTCTCTTGCGATAGAGGCATCTTTCTTGCAGGTTTACATCTTAAAGATTGTGTTATTTTTTAGTTGTTTGAACTACAAATTCCGATGAATTTCATTTTGCTACTTTTCCTTGAATTTCTAAGATATTTTGGTTTGTTTAATTTTTTATGGTTGACCAATGCATTTTGTGAAATTGAAAGAATTTTTTCCTTCTGCCCATCAAAATAAAGTAAATATGTTTGATTTATTTACTTTTTTATTTTGTTGAATATATGTTCAGAGAGAGGAAGACTTGCTCTCTAGCTGGTGGAGAGAGTATGCAGAATGTAGTGAAGGTCCTAGGTGTCGACCAACATCCAGTAAGAAAGATAAGCAAAAAAGTGGATATTTCATCGAGGGTTCCCTGGCAGCTCAATTATATGAAGAGGAAGAGGAAGAGGAGAGAGTTGGTGTTCCTGTAAAAGGAGGGCTCTATGAGGTATACCTTATCTTTCCTGTAGTTGTTTCGCTTTTCTAATTTGCCGATTGGCCTATTTTTTCTGATCCCAAGAGCAGTTAAGATAGGCTATTTTAAAGGTAATAATAATAATTAAATTTGTAAATCTAGTAGTTATGGACTAAAATTTAATTCTGATTATGAATTGTAAAACAAATGCAAACACTGAACAGAGAGAAAAGTGATGGAAATTTACGTACAATGAGAGAGGAAACACACACGCGTAACATCTTTTTGATAGGTAGTAATAAGAGGATTTATATTTTTGTGATCTAAAGGTATTGTTGCTGTAATTTCCTTTTGCTTTCGTTGTAACTAGACTAATCGGAAGAATACGGGTTTGTAGTTATGATTTCTTGGTATATTTGAGAGAAATTTTTTTCCTATTTCTTGTAAATGCTGCTATTGCATATACCTTAAAGGTTTCGTGAAGATTCATTTCTGATTTTTGGAGGGGAAATACGAGAAAGTTTAGCTTGTTTGTGGTTAAGTTGTTTGGATTGATTGGTTAAAGAATAATTATAATGTCCTTTTAGGACGTATTATTTGCTAAAACTATTACTCCTGGATAGGATAGTTTTCATGTTTTCTTGTGGTTAAACAATTTCCTACTTTATTTTAATGATAATATTCTTTTCTATCAACAAAGGGGGCACAAAAACCCATTGTGGGTAAGCTGCATATAATGGAAGATGTTACCAATTATGCTGATCAAACTTCATTGTGTGCTGATGTTGGTATAACTGCAATTGATCTTGTTAAATGTATAGTCTTATTCAAGTAGATTTGGGATGTTTGGGAAGTTATCTGGCTCTTTTCCCATCACTAGACTCCTTAAATATTGCAGTCAATTGCCTGTTTCTAAGAGCTAGAATGCTAAAGATTTGTTATGTGCTTTCACATTGATTTGTTTTCTTTAGTATCCCTGTTCAGTTTCTTCTTTCCCTTTGCAAGTAATGGAGCCATGGCTTAAGCATAATGTGGTTCAAGTATGTGTGTGTGTGTATAATGCTGAGAATGTTTTGTTATCTTACTCATTTTGTCTCATTTAATTGAGTTGGCATGTTCAGGTGTATTATCTAAAATTTAAATCAACTTGGTAACGTTTTTAGAACTGCCATGTTTTTCGTATGCAGGTAGATCTAGTGAAGAGACATTGTTTTCCTGTTTATTGGAATGGAGAAAATCGACGTGTTTTAAGGGGTCATTGGTTTGCCCGTAAAGGGGGCGTTGACTGGTTGCCATTACGAGAAGATGTTGCTGAACAATTAGAGATTGCATACCGTAGCCAGGTTGTGCAGTACTAAATAATTTTATTTGACAGCGTTAAAATTCTTGTGAATAATTTCTTTATTCTCAAGTGTGTACTTGGTATGCAAAGTGTAGTTAAGATGTATGCTGGCTAAAGCATAACAATCTTTAAACTTACATATTTTAAGTTTTCAGCTTTGAGTTCTATTTTTCTTTTTTTTAATGATGTTCATATGTTCCTTTTTTGCTTTCTTTTCCATTATCATGGAACTCTCTGTTTCTGCTCCTCTAAATTTGGACACGGGTTCAGGTTTGGCATCGTAGGACATTTCAACCGTCAGGGCTGTTTGCAGCTCGTGTTGATTTGCAAGGCTCTACTCCTGTAAGTACACAATGCTGCAAAATGAAATTTATTCTTTGATTATTGTTACCTGCTTTGTTATCAAATATACAATATATGACTATAAATTATGTGCCTGTGCCATGTAGGGACTTCATGCACTTTTCACCGGAGAAGATGATACTTGGGAGGCTTGGCTTAATGTTGATGCTTCTGGTTTTTCTAGCATAATTACTTTAAGTGGAAATGCAGTCAAGTTAAGGCGCGGTTATGCAACATCGAATTCAGCCAAACCAACGCAGGTTTGCGAGCTTCACTAGATAGGAACCTATCATTTTTGTTATAATTCATAAAAGTCTTGATAATATAATACAAAATTAGTGCAGGAGCTGCGCTTCATGTTATCCATACAACTAATCCTTTTCCCTGAGGCATATCATTTAAATTAAATTTGAAATTAGTTACAGTTTTATTGGTGATCTTATTATGCTGTAAAGAATGGTAGGAGTTGATCTCTTTCCCCCATGGGGCAGGAGAGGTCGTTTCACATTTATGTGTATAAGCGAGTGAAGAAGAGTGATATTTGTCATATTTAATTGATTCCAAATTGTTAAGCATTCATGTTGGCAATGCATATGCTCACTTGGGTCCTATACTTTCTTGCCCCTTGAGTAATAAAGACCCGACCTGTTGCATAATTAATAAACTGAAGTGACCTAACTAGTTTAGGAATAAACATCCAAGACTAAAAAAGAAAATAATCAACTGAATTGGAATGCTAATTCTAAAACTTAATTCAGGAACCTGCATTATTGGCCTTTCCTTGCATAAGATTGGCCCACCAAAGATCTACAACATAAACCATAGGTATGCACCTAAAGGAAGCGTTGTGACTCAGTACAACTATGATATTTACTTTATTGATGAGGAATATTTATTATATTTAATGGCAGAAGTGCTATCTTTTTGGTTTTGGGAAAATACTAACTTCATAATAATGGTCATCTAGGCTATTGTCTGAAAATTGAGGGCTTTTTTTTTTCCATGACACCAAAATTGGAGGTCCTATTGTGAATGTCTTAAATATTTTTCTGTTATTACACTCAGAAGCATAGCAGCTCAAATAGTAGAGATTTAATTCTTGCATAGTTATGTGGCTGTATGGATCCTTGCCTTGCTTTTGCTTGGTTTTGATGTTTGCTATCTATATAATGTTCGGGTGCTACTACATCTACCCTACATTTTCACATCTATTTCTTTTCTTATATGAATTCTACGTAGTCAGCCTTTTGTGCCAAAGCATTTATTGACCGACTGGGGTCATGCTTGACTATGTTAAACTGCTTTCTCTCATCTAATCTTAAAAGGGTGCTACTTAGACCAGCTATAATGCACTGATTAATTATATTTCTTCTTAATTTTTCTTCAATGTACCATCCCATCTGCACCATGCCAATTGTTTGGAGGTTATTTCTTCTTTGTGTTATGGTGATGAGATAAATCATTGCTTGCTGTGTTGTGGAATTACCAAACTTTTAGTTCTGTTTATCTGACAACTGCATTAGACTGTTCTTTGTTTGTTCTCTACTCTCCATTCTGCTTTATTGAGGTAATAGAAAGGCAGTTCAATAATTTAACAAGAAAAGAGGTCAGTGGATGAATTTAAAGTGTAAGATCTTGTTAATTATATTAAATATAAACAATCTCATATCTTATACAAGATGCTGGGTTTGATGGCCATGCTTGTAGCCTTTCTAGTCCTTTGAACTTCCTTCTTTTCTTTGTTATTTTTTCTGTTACTTTTCTAGATTGTTTAGTTATTAGAAAGGTATGAGAAAAAAAAAAATAGCTTATGGGTGTAATTTATCAAAAAAAATTTGATTTATTATTCTCTTAGAGGCACGTGACCCATGTTGAAAAGCAATTGATAGCAATGTTGATCCTCATTTCTTTGGTATCTTCTGAAATTGATGGAATTGACTATAAACTCAACACTTTGAAATTACATAATTAGTATGGACTTTTTAGTTTAATGAAAGAAGTATCTACTCTCTCTATTGTCACTCATATGAAACTCAGTTTTTTATTTGTTGATATAGAAAGAGAACCTTCAGTACAACTCAATTGAATTTTGTATATACTAACATCTAAAGATTCACTGTAATGAATTCAATTGTAATACTTGTTTTGAATGACATGAATTCCTTGTTTACTTTCTCAGTTATTCTTGAAAACAGTATGAATGTTTCACCTGCTAACATCCAGTTTATTTTATCTAGGATGAGCTTCGACAGCAAAAGGAAGAAGAAATGGATGATTATTGCTCACAGGTGAGCTCTATTTGACTCTGTTTTGTTGTAGTGCTTCATCCTATTTTCTGTTTGATTGCTATGTCATGTATGTGAAGACATTCTCTTAATGGAACTTTGTATCTTTTGTATTCTCATTCTTAATTAGAGGCAATCAATCTGTTAGGAACGTAAATTACATTTTGCATGCATATATCTTTTTTTTTTTTTTTTTGGAAGGATATATGTATAACATTGTATCTATATTAGGTGGCTTTTATTTTGTATGCCTCTTCTTTTGTTTCTTATCTTTTGCAATCTTGATAAATTGATAGTTTTTTCATCAATTTCTCCCAGATTCAGTATCCTATTCTTGTGTTGAACTATGTTAGCATTTGATTTTAATGATTGGATGTGGTTAATTTTGTATTCCTGGTCTAGGTTCCTGTTCAACATCTTGTTTTTATGGTTCATGGTATTGGTCAAAGGTTAGAGAAATCCAATTTGGTTGATGATGTGGGTAATTTTCGCCATATCACAGCAAGTCTGGCTGAACAACACCTTACTGAACACCAACGCGGTGCTCAGCGAGTCCTTTTTATCCCCTGCCAGGTAAATAAGATACTTCGTCCTCAAGTATTACTTTCTGTTGAGAAAAAATTCTAAACTAGAACTTATTAACCGTAATCTAGCTAATATTGTACTTCTTTAACATTTTCCTGAATAAATGCTAATTTCAGTTCTTAAACAGTTATATGCCCCGTACATGAAAGAATCTAATAAATTTGTTGCATTATTGAAATCCTGAGAAAGAAAATGAAGATGGTTCTATTGGTTAAAAGTACTGTATTTTTCATTCTTTTACTAAACTGTTTTTATGATAAATTACTTTTTGAAAATTAGCCGAAGGAAAAAAATGTAGTTTGGAAGATGCTATCTTTTTTAACCTTATATGAGTCAAGAGATCTTGGTGCTACTTGCATATGTTGGGTTGTGCGTTAAAAATGTTCATTCTCTTTTGATCTATTTCTATCCACATTATTTCTGAAATCTTAGTTTCTGTGTTAGGAGGCTATGCAGTTCATAATTTGCATAATTTAGGTAGATGGTTCAGTATAGTACTATCTTCTTTTTTTTGAACGTGGCGTACCATCAATTGGTATAGTATTATTATTTTATTTTATTTCAATTGGTGGGGTTGCCTTTTTTTATTTATTGTAATTTGATGAAATAAACATGTCAAAACCCTATTATTTAATTTCGCTACATGGATAGTTTTATACAAATTCCTGGAATTGCTATAGATCTTCTGAAATTAATATCAGACATGCTTCGTACTCCAGAAACTTGAGGTCTAGGCTTATCCCACAAATGATATGATAAATCAGAACTGAATTTTATTATTGGATGATTGAAGTTCATTTTCTCTTTGTTTGCTTTGGCATGTAGTCTTTTTTTTTTATTTGATGGTTTGAGTCAAACAAGCCTTTACTTGAACAAGTTAATGCGCACGAAACTCTTCTCAACTTCTTTTTCCTAGGGTTCTTCATATCTTCTGATTTTATTTTCATTTACTGTTGTTACTATGGTTCACATGCTAAATTGCACTTCTTCTACTTTCTTATTTCAGTGGAGAAAGGGCTTGAAGCTTAGTGGCGAAACTGCAGTTGAAAATATTACTTTGGATGGTGTACGTGGTTTGCGTGTCATGCTGAGTGCAACCGTACATGATGTATTATACTACATGAGCCCCATCTATTGTCAAGATATTATTAACTCGGTGTGCAATTTATCTCCAAGCTCTTTTTTCTTCCTCTTTGTTATAAATTATCTGAAAGGATAATTGAATTCGAAAATGCTTTTGGATTTTCTATGTAATTGCAATCAAATTTTAATTAGATTTCTTATGCTTTTTACAAAATATACTCCCTCCATATGGTTTACAGAGACAAACATTCCATATTTCATGTATTACATATATAGACACAATATTAATCTATAGCAAGTGGGTGACATAGTGGAAAATTGGAAAGTCTATTATAGCATTATTAGTGGGGAGAAAAAGATCAATTTGCATTGGAATTGAGAAAAAGTAAAGGGTAAATTGGAAAATTTAAGGGGGAGAGTTTATGTTGTCGTTTTCCCTTAATATTGATGAAAGTTGAGTTGTCCCTGACTATAAGAATACAGGAGTATTAGCTTTGCCTTTGTTTGTTAGGATTGATGAGTTTTTCTTCATGATTAATATTAGTAGTTGCTTATGGGAATTACTTTTTGTGGAGATATCATTTGCAAGGAAAATAATATATCATTGCATGTTCCAAAAGTTCTATGTTTTGTACACACCATGGCATTTTAATCCTTCTCTTCAGCACTTTTGATTATTTTTGATATAATCTTACTTTCATCTGGTTATTCCTTACATTTTAAATCCTCCTCTTCAGCATTTTTTATTATTTTTTATATAATAATACTGGACTCTGTCTATTCCTTGCGGTAATTTGGCAATTACTTGAAAAATTATAACTTTATTTCATATGGGATGATAAGGCTATTTATGTTGGAATTCTATACTTGTTTGAGTTGATTGATTATTACTTCTCTATCAGGTGTCAACTCAACTAAATCGGTTGTATTTGAAGTTTCTTAAGCGTAATCCTGGTTATGATGGAAAGGTATGTGGCTCATCGAGCAGGTGCTTAGTTTCTTTGTCAAACCATGTTTCTTGATTTTTGCTGTATGGTCACAAAAGTTTGGTGTATATAGGTCTCTATTTATGGTCATTCTTTGGGAAGTGTCCTTTCATATGACATCCTCTGCCATCAAGAGAATCTTTCCTCCCCTTTTCCAATGGATTGGATGTATAAGGAGCATGATAGGAGAGATAAATCTTCTCTTGATATGAATAACAAAAATTCTGCACATGACTCTTCCGCCAAAGCAGAAGGTAATAACTCCACTGTGCTCAAGGAAGCTTCAGAAAAGGTGGATGATGTTCATGAAGAAATGATTAATGAACAATCAACTTCAGTTTGTCCTGATGAATATGCTGCAGATTCTTCACCGATCTCATACCCACAAGTGTCAGATTTAGACTTACCTGCAATTTCTGTGGATTTGAATCGAAGTAATGGCAAGAAAGGTGACTTTGAATTGGATATTGATTCCAATGACATACTTCCTCAGAAAAGGGATTATATAGCTAAAGGTATTGGAATGGAATTTGATGGTCAAATCAATTGTGCAAAGAAAATGGAAGTAGATGACTGCAAGGATGCTGATGTTCAAGATAATGCTATGAAATTGCTACAAGAAGAGGTCTTTGTTTATGGATATTAAATGTATTATCCTCCATAATTTAGCTGTGACAAGTTCTCAATCCGTTGATATTTGTGTTTTATGTTTCAGATTAGTTCCCTGAAAGCCAAAATAGCAGAATTGGAATTACAATGCAATCATAGAGATACAAGTGGTAGCTTGCATCAAGGCATCATCTGACTTCTCATTTTTTTTATTTGTTTGAAGTGCTGTAGAGGAGCTCTAATATGTGAAATCTCTGGGTTTTTAAATGATATGCAGAAAATGCATTAGATGTGGCAAAAACACAAAACCAACATATCTCAGAGAAGTCGGAATCTGGCTTGAATGATGAACCGAAGAGTTATACACCTTATATCAAGTACACAAAGCTTGAATTCAAGGTTTTTATAAAAATATTATATTTCCTTAGTTTTAAGTTTCCTTTTTTCTTCCCAAGTATTTCATTCCTTCATGAGCATGGTCCTAAGGTAGTTGTGGAAACAGCTTCTGCAGAAAAACAGTGTGTTATGAACAATAGATGATCTCCTCCAGCCCTTTGAGACTTCTTTGTGCAAGAAACACCACTTATGTCGTGATATATTCTGGAGTTGTGTTGTACTATTTTAGTTGAAATTTTCTTTTATCAATGGTGTACTTAAATAAATAACCATAGTTTAATTTAGTATCTTTGTTGAGTTCATGTTTAATATTTCATGAGATGCACCATTGATTTGAATGAAATTTTTGTATGTCAGGTTGATACATTCTTTGCTGTTGGGTCACCTCTTGGAGTCTTCCTTTCCCTTCGCAATATCCGTATTGGAGTTGGTAATATTTAAATCCCTGATATGCTTTAAGCATTAATAATTTGATATTTTATGAGTTGTGATATTGCATATGATTTATTTTTTTATGTCTATGTTTCGCTTGGTATGATTTATTGAATTAAATGAAAAAAATGGCTTTTTCATCCATTATGATTTTCAACTTTTAAGCATATGAAAATGAAAAATTCCCACTTCTCTGCATCGGAAACAAAGACCAAAATCTATAGCCTGGTTAGCCAATATAAAGTGTTTGCCTCTCATAGTGCAAGAAGCCTAGGGGTTGAATGTTAGTATCCCCAATCCTATCTACGAAAATATGTTCTTTGAATTTTCTTTTCATCAGCTAATGCAACACCCTATTTTAACAAAACAAGGCAGCTCAATCACTTTTTTAGTCTCATATTTGAAGCTCATAAAACCTACTTCTCATTAGTTGTTTGTCCTTTGTTATCTATGTCCAGGCAAGGGGCAAGAATACTGGGCAGAGGAAAATATTACTGAAGAGATGCCAGCTTGTCAGCAAATGTTCAACATTTTTCACCCGTTTGATCCGGTTGCTTATAGGTTTGTTTTCTCCTCAGTTGTTAAATGCTACTCCCTCCGTTCAATTTATATAGATAAAGTTGACTTTTTTTTATGTGTTTGACTACATATTTTGAGGTCAATTATTCCCTTCTTCAATAATGTGAATCCATTAGTTCTTCATTTGTATGACATTTTGCTATTAATTGAAAGTAACTTGCTATTAGTGAATGATTGATCTCAAAATATGAAGTCAAACACACTCAAGAAAAGTCAACTTTCTCTATCTGTCATCTGGAATGCATTCTCAATGCTATTTTGGATGTTTTATGCAGAGTAGAGCCACTTGTCTGTAAGGAGTATATCACCAAACGCCCAGTTATTATACCTTATCACAGAGGTGGAAAAAGGTTGCATATTGGCTTTCAGGTAGGCTTTCTGATGTTTTACAAGTGTGGTTGAAATGGAGTTTACTCATATTTATTTATTTTTCAATTCTTGTACTTTGATGTGCAGGAATTTGCGGAGGATTTGGCTTCTCGTTCTCATGCAATGATGGATCGCCTAAATTCTGTAAAGGTGGCTTTGTCATACATATTGCGGTTGATTGTTTTCAAAGTTTTTCTTCTTCCTTTCCTTTTTCCCTTTTTTTAAGGATATTAATAAGTTTTAAATATGTTGGAATTGGTGAATACTTTGCAATTATTTTATTAATACTTGTTGCATTCACTGATATACTTGGCTTTTAACTAAAATTGCAGTATCTTTAAATTCAGAGTTTATATATATATATATATATATTCATTTTTTTTCCCTGTAGTTGAAAAATGTTGTGGTTCTGAGTTCATTGCACTTCAAACAGGTTAAAGTGCTCACAGTTTGCCAATCAAGAAACATGGATTCTGTTGAAGGTAAAAGAAATATCTAATCAGTTCTGCTGATGCGACTTATTTATGATTTTCCCTTTCTATAATTTTGGCATTTTGTTGTTTTGTTTGTTATAAATTATACTGTCCCCTAAAATGAGAAAGGAAATACTATGCTGTTTCAGAGGGAGGAGAAAATGTCCAAGAAGAAGAAGAGAGGACGTATGGCTCTTTAATGATTGAGAGATTGACTGGAAGTGAAGAAGGGCGGATTGATCACATGCTTCAAGTATGTTGTATATCCCAGTGCTGTAAACAATAATTTTATTCCCTATCCTCTTGTTTGTGCATGTCTATCCTTACTGCAAAAAATTGGTGCATAGATGTTGTTGTGTTGCATGTACCCTTCTTAGCAACATTGGTACACATGACTGTCAATGCACTCATATTTTTCACATCACATGAACCTTTGGCTGTTGCACTGTTTGGAATATAAGCTTCATAATTATGATGTCTTCTCTCATATGCGTCCTAAAAACAAAAACAGAAATAAAACAATAACTAGAATATCTTCTCGTTAATGAATTCCTAAGCACAATCTATAATTTTTATTTTAGTTTTGTGGCAGAGTGGGATCCTGTTCCCATGCTCCAATCTCCATTGATGGTTTCTGCTTGTGCATATAAGTTATAACCTTTGTTTGGCTCATTGTTAATTTGTCATCATATACTTTGCAGGACTGCTTACTGGTGTTTCTTACCACTTCTTACTAAATTGTGAAAAACCCACACACCAAAACACCTCAAAAAAAGAAAAAGAAAAAGAATAAACCCAAAGTGAGGGAGAATAAAAAGTTCTGCCCAACTCGAAGTCATTCAACCCTTACCAATATTGGAATGGTTTTGCATGATAGTGATTTTTCCTAGGATTTATAATATATCCCCTCTCAACAGATTTGTGTGGTGTCCTTAGCCTATAAAAGATATATTTAATTTTAATTTTGTTGTGAACCGCATTCTATATAGTTTTATGCTTCTGCCTTTGCTCTTATGTTAATTTGCTGCTGACTTTTCAGGACAAGACATTTGAACATCCATATCTACAAGCCATTGGGGCACATACGTAAATGCCATATCCTGTCACCAAAAAATTTTAATCTATTTTGTTGGGAGAAAGTAAAAATTATTTGTTCTTCTCTGTACAGAAACTACTGGAGGGATTGTGATACTGCTCTGTTCATTTTGAAACACTTGTATAAGGATATACCTGAAGATGATGAACATAAACCAAAAGGTGAGAGTAGATGGAGTGATCAAAGGGAGATTAAGGAGGAGGAGCTTCCTTTGACATTCTCGGATAGAAGGATGGTTAACAACTTTTCGAGGAAGGCTAAAAGGTTTATGAAGCATTCTGAGTAGAATTTTGATGCAATTGCTGCTCCATACAAAAGGATTAGGCCTTCATTACTTGTAGGGAAAAATAGTTTCAACAAATAGAAGATCCATTCGTCTTGACAGAATTTCCAGGTGCAGGTATTGTTTCTTGCATGACTGTTAACTTGTTCATAGTTCTTTCTGTACATAAAAGGAAATGTAGGAAACTGTATATAGCAATAGAATGTACACACTCTGCAAATTAATTAATATATGTACTAATCCAAAGTTGAGCTGTGCTTGTGACAGCTTTGTATTTTATTCGATTGGTTCATATTGGAGTAGATTTTATTTTCTGGGCTCTGTATATTATAATTCTCTTTGGTGCCCCAAAACTGTACCTATTACTGTAGTTTAATTGTAAAAATCACCCATCATCTTTTCAGTTTATACTCTTAACTGCATAAATAATATTAGTAATTAATATTGATAAATTTGAAAATATACTGAAATGTCCCTAGAGTCTGGTCAAATTACTTACACGGCATTTTTTTTAACTCGTTGAGTCAAAATCTGTGCTCAACTCATTTATGGTTCTAGGTTTTAGTCTCAAACTAGATGGAATTGACCATATGAATGATTTGATTCAAATATATGTTGCTGTTATCATTTTCATATCCATGTGAGAGTATAAATTGGGAAAAGAATATGAAGTATTTTTTGTAAAAGAACTTTTGAAGAGAAGTACTGAAATCACTTGAGAGTTGAGATAATATATTTAATAAATAGGACAAAGCAAGAGAAGAGCCTACTACACTATTAACTAGACATGGCCACGGTTGGTTTCGGCCCGTGGTCAAATCGGAATCGTTCGAACCATAATCGGAACCATTGGGGAATGGTCCGGTTAAGATTCAAATTATTCTCGAACCGAAATTATATTGAATCGGAATTGTTAACGAACCGTACTTTCGGACCGCTGATTAACTTTTTTTTTAAATTAAAAAAGAAATAAAATAATCGGTCGACCGCCGATTAACCGTCGACGGCCCGCCATGGAACCAGTGGTTTAGCAAGCCGGTTCAGGTTCACTCTCCAACCCGTAGTCCGGAACCGGCCCGGCTAGTGGCCACCTCTACTATTAGTAAATAATATTAGTAGTTACTACGCCTGCCGCCGGCAACAGCAGCAGCAATAATAAAAATAACAGTAAATTTGATTTTCTTTTAACCAAATAATACTACAAATTTGCTGAGCATGTGTTTTAGCCTTTATTTTATTGGCACTCCAAGTTAAAATAAAAAATAAAAAAGGAAAGAATATATTTAGTCCACGTAGAAGCTATAGGTGCATGCGATCATCATTTGGATTGGTCTCCACGTGTCTCCGTTTCTATCCAGCTGTCTGGATTTTAGACAACAGACCGAATTCCCGACCAATTTCCATCTGCCACGTATTCACACAGGCCCGTCTGAATTTTAGTACTGCCACGCGTTCTTATTTCATTATTGAATCATCTTTTCTCAAACCAACTTTTTAATCAAAAATTAAAATAAATATCTCAAACTGAAACACGCTCTATATCTATTTATCTCCTAACAAAATTCCTAACAGACGAAACCAAACAAAACCCAACCCAAGCTTTGAGATTTTTAACATTATAAGTCCTTTCTTGTTCAACCAAAATGGAATGGTCTCCTCAAAACGCCATGAAAGCATATTTAGACACCCTTCGAATAGTAAGTTCTTCTTCCTTAATCTTATAGATATTTCAAATTTTGGATCTTTATATTTTTGGCATTTTGCTAATTTTATGTTTGTAAATTGTAAGTGCAGTGCAAAAGTAATAATGAAGAAAAATGTTCATACATAGAACCAAAATGCATGGAATTCATATCAGCCTTAGCAGCTGGGAAGAAAACGAAGTTAATGATGGAGATAACAACACAAGGCATTACGCCATTAACAATAGCACTTGCAGTTGCAGCAAAGCACACTGGAGGGAACTTTATTTGTTTCCTTATAAATCCAGATCAACATTTCAAGAAATGCAAAACCCATATTCAAAATTACCATCCAGATCTTCAACATGTGATTCAATTTGTTTCTGGGAATGTTTTCCAAGTACTGCCCTTGCATTACAACAATGTAGATTTTCTTGTTGTTGATGGAAGATTAGAAGATCATATGAAGTTAATTGAAAAAATTAATCTTAATCCAAGTGGGTCTATCATATTTGGGCATAATTTGAATTCAAGTTATGGAGTTTCTTTGGGTTATGTTTTGAATCAGAAAATGGGAGCTAAGTGTGTGACTTTGCCTATTGGAGATGGAGTTGAGTTGACAAGAATTGAATCTAAGAACATCAATAATAAAAGAAGCAAGAGATTTCATGTCGTTTTTGAGAATTGATTCTCTTCTTTTTTGTAATCCTCTTCACTAACAAGCAAATCACTGTAAATTCAGTAACTTTTGAAATAAAGTAAGCGTTTAGTTTGTTAGATTGTGTAGGCATTTGTTTTGGAGAAGGAAATATTACAATTTTATTTTATTGTTGGTCAACTTATTATGTTGTGTTCTTAATACTCCCATTTTCCTTTTGATTCTCAAACCATCGCCACTGCGTCTGCATGCATCCACCTTTCATCAGATTGACGATAGTAGCTACTGGCTAGTGTTCTAGAAAAGAGAAAGATGGCTGGTCTTGAGGATGACTTGGTATATTTGTTTTATGATTCATTTTTATAAACTGTTAGGACTTTACAGTATGATTAAAAACAGGAGATTTTATCATTAATTTTACATACTAAAGGGATTTCATAAATAATGATCCCATGTCATAAAATCTAACGATCCCCAATTTACAGCGAAGGAAAAAAGAGCCTATAAATTGAATTTACATAATGTTACAATTTGAATTATAGGGTCATGAAGGGTAAAGCCTATTTCTTGCTTCTACTCAATATCTTTTACAGCATCCTGCACATAAACATAAACAAAGGACCTCAAATCTTGAAACCGAAAAGATTATCAGTAACATATTTATGAGCAAAGGTAATAATCAAATTTCATCATTTCAACTGTATTTGTTCCTTCGGGTTCAATTTGAGGAAATAACAGAAAAAAAAAGAAAAGACACTACCTTAGCAAGCTTTGTTACATATGCTGCAGCTATTCCGGTAGCCAACAAACCGAGCCCAAGAGTTAACAGTGAATTGTTTCCCCCACCTAACCCCAACTCAGATTCATCTTGCTGAAACATCACAATCACATGCGCTTATTTCGCGAGTTAATTTTACGTGCTTGAATTATAAAAGAGGAAACAGCTCGTGTATATTACTGTTGCAATGTACAAAAATCAAAGTCACTGTAAGTCATAAACATTAAGCAAAGGCAAACTCACAATTATTGCCCGGCCAAATGCCCCTGCACTCACGTAAGCCCACGTCCCTGGAAGCATTCCCAACCAGCTATATAAAAAAGTGAATCCAGGTTAGTAGGATATAATTAGATGTGGTTAGTTAGAAACCAATCAATCGCATGTAGCTTCGCAACCAACATAACTGGGTGGATAAACGAACCTTCCCAAAACATATGGAACAAACTTAACGGATGTCAGTCCATACAAATAATTGCCCAGTGAGAAAGGAAGTAACGGGCTCAGTCGAAGAAGGGTAACAATTTTGAATCCATTTTCACCTATGGCTTTGTCAATTGCAAGAAATTTTTTATTTCCTTCAACCAGCTTGAGAATACGTTCACGAGCAAAATATCTTGCAATTAAAAATGCAACACTTGCAGCAACCTGAAAAGCAACATGTATAGCTTCCAGAATAAGTTCATGCTTTTCTTTTCTTTTCTTCTGCATTTGTAATAATGCAAAACCGAACTTACAGTTCCACTTATAGAGACAATTATGGTGCCAATAACAGAGCCAAATAGAAGACCGGCTGACATGGTCAATGGAATTGCTGGAATGGCAAGTATCTAACAACAATATAAAAGTCAGTTTCAGCAAATAATAACAAGAATTACTGTTTTTTCCCAGGCAAAACAATTATGGAAAAAGGGAATTTAGAGAAAACAGAACAATGAAATGATTCTTTAGGGGAACATATGAAACCTTAATAATATATATTTCATTTGTGATCTTAGACCACAAAGATGCAAGAAACATGGAAATATAACTGCTTACCTCCAATCCTGCATAAACTGCAACAAATAATGCATATCCAGCTGCTCCATAACCTGTTGAAGACAAACTACATGAATTTCTAGCTAGTGCATTACATAGCAAGGAAATAAGAGAACAATAACAATAATAAAATTTTTCATTGTAAACTGAAGCAGTGTCTCAGAATAGAACAAGGAGAGAAAACAGAGGTTTTCATATTGAACTGGGCGAAAAAAGGTCAATGCAGGCCGTTGGAAAAACTATCTACCAAATTTACATGTGGTATGAATACAAATGCGCACCAAGCATCATTCTGATATTTCATATGTTATTAAAAGAATAATAGGAAAAAGCCATACAGGAAAAGTACTAAGAAAATCAAAGAAAAATCAATGACAAGTAACAAATGGTACAACCAAATCCATCAGCAAAAACCGAAAAGATTTCATTTAACAAAAACTGAATGCTAAGGAATCTATATTGAAACTCCAAATCAAACAACAGACATGATTTTCAACGCCAGCCTTCTCTTCTCTCCTATTCCAAAAGTTTCATCAACCTTCTCCATGAATCTTGAAGAACAAATAGAGAGAAGAAAACTGTATTTTCTTTACTTTGATGCAAGTCTCTTAAGGGCCAACACTTCCTCAGCCAGATTTTGGTCAATATAAGGCAAAGTAGTAACACCAAATCTGGCTTGCCTTGGCATTTCCTTGTTATGCTATCCTTCACATCCAACCAAAACCTACATGATTTGTCAAATATTACAACAGTCTAAGTTCTATCAGAAGAATTCCAATGAATTTTTCCTTAACATACTTATCCCCGAAAGAGATCATTTTTGATAACCTGGTCTCACCATAAAAAGGACAGGTAGAACACAGACAATGTCAGTCACTAGATCAAGGGAAGGTAGTTGAGAAGGAGAAGTGTGAAGCAAAACCAAGTTAGAAACAACAATCTACAAAATAGTAGTTCAACCAACCATGCATAGCAATAAATTCACAATCTTTTCATAGGAATGCGATTTATCAGATAAATAAATAGAAACACAAGGAAGAAACAAGCAAGGAGCAGATAAATGCTGGCCATATCCTCTGTCAGGTAGCAATGCACTGGTGGAGAATAAAGAACGCATTCAAGGTGCATGGACCGTAGGGATCAATAAGGATTTAGCACAACTGGAGCTCAGTGGCAAGTAGCTCCAAGAAAATCAGACTGGGGAAAAAGGACTTATACACACAAGCCATCAAAGTGGGGAAAAGCATCTATTGGTTTTTCTCCTATGTTCATTCATGAAATATAAAATTAGTCATTCTATAACTTAATTACAAATCATGATATTAAAATATTAAGAGCAAAAAGTGTTAACCAAGACAATTGAACAGTTATAGGAGATGTCTAGGACCACACAAAGCTTAAAAGTTAAAACAAAGGCTCACAACTTACCAGTACTTCAGCTGTAAAGACAGTAGAATATCCAGAAAAAGAGTCAATTCATACTAATGAAAACAGGAATGACAACAAGTAATTCTTTGATATCAATGCTGCATTTGCTAATATTAAATTCACAAATTACTCCAGAAGTTCAGAAAGCAAAGTCTTTTAAAAAAAATCATAAAATAAACATTAATATAAATAAAATGATAAATTGTTTATTATTTTTTGAGAATTAACTTCATTGGAATTCAATTCCCATGATGAAGCTCCAACACTTGTTAATCCACACGAATTTTACATTAACTGCAGAAAAATGACTTAATTTCACGTAATAATGCAGAAAAATTCAGAAAGAACCAGTAATGCATCTACCGAATAAGGGGAAAATTTCTTTGCCCTCAATAAAACCGAAAACAAAACTTCTGGATACCCAATTTGCAAACAAAATCGGATTATTCCATACATAATACCAACACCAATAGAATGAACAAATAGCAAAATGACACAGAACAACACGAGCTGTATCGAATTATAACACGAAAATTACCTTCGATAAACCCAGAGAACTGATTCAACAAGACATTGATCTGGTCCTTGTAAATATAACCAACCGCACCAAACCCACCAACAGCTCCAACCAACAAGATTCCCGCTAAAATTGTACCTGTAACAGCAGTATCCCCTTGTAATCCTCGATCACCAGCTTCACCACCATCGCCTTTAATCTTCTCATCATCATCACCGCCGCCTTTAGGATTCAAGAACCATCTCGAACTTTGAGGAACATTGGTCTTTTGAAGAGTCTGTTGTTTCTTGGACTGTTTAAGGGAAGAACAAGGAGTAAGGAAGTGAAAACGCCTACTGGGTCGGAAACTATAAAGAAATGAAGTGCAAGAAGGAGGAGAAGAGTGGAAATTAGAGGGCAGACATGGCGGTGGTGGTGGTGACGGTGACAATGGTCTAAGGGTAAGAAGGGTGGGCATTTTAAGCAGGAAGAAGACAGTAGAAAAACGAGAGCCACTAGAAGTAGCTCTGGAGTAGATTTTGTTTTTGGTGGTGCGGAAACTAGAAAATTTGCCATGTAAAACTGAATGTTGTAGGTGTCATTGTTTTGATGAAGGATTTTGGTGTGTTTGGGCTTTGACACAAGAAGCAAACTTTTCAATTGCTTTGTGTTCCCAATTCAGCCACGAATCGATCACTACCAATTTTTAATTATGAAAACAAGAGACTTTTCTTTTTTTTTTTTTTAAATCACATATTATTTTGAATTTTATTTTTTATCATAAATAAGATAAAAACTAATATTTGAAAATTGATAAATTTATATATTATATAAAATATAATTAAACCCTCATTAGTAATTTATACATACTAATGACAAACACTACTAAATTATTACAAAATATTAACCGAATCAACTATCAACCGCAACGAAATGAAACAAGACCGTGAGCTCAAAACCTCTACTTTCCAATGGTGGAGCTTCGACGGTGGAAACTAGTGACAACGGCAACCTGTGGTTCAACCGGTCGTCGGCTTCTGGCTGGAGGAACACGAGTTAACAAGCGGCAACCTGTGATATCATTAGAAGTGTATTAGTGGTGAGACTAAGAAGAAGACGCAGAAGAATATTTTATTTTATGGTGGTGATGGTTAAATATCCGGCAGTGTAAATGAGAAGAAGATAATTTTTTAGAATAATAATAATTAGTCAAAGGAAAGTTTTATATATTAAGTCACTTACAATTTTTTTCTTTTTACTTTTCTTAATTTTTTTTCTAATTTTTGTTTTAATTTTTTTTAATTCAAATCTCAAATTATATCTACAAATCTTTAAAATTAATTTCAGTAAATTACAATTAATTTTTGTTTTAATTTTTTTTAATTCAAATCTCAAATTATATCAGATCTTTAAAATTAATTTCAGTAAATTACAATTTATAAATTTTAATTGTATATTATAAATTTGACAAAAAATAGTTTAAATCGTTATTTTATGTGAATTTTGAATGCAGAGTAAAAAAATCACTTAATTTTTTTCTTTAAAAAAAAAAGTTAGTTAAGTTAAACAATTTGTAAGTATTAATAAGGATGAAATCGTAATTTTATTATTGCATTTTGTTTTCATCTAAGAGCACACTTGATTTGCCGCCAGATTTCTTGCTCGCCATCGTCTTCTTCTTCTCTCCTACTGCTTATAATCGCTCTTCCCAATCCAGCTATTGCTTTCCTTCTAGTTGCAATCTCTTTTTTGAAGCTCTGTGATGGCCAACTTCAAATCTATCTACTCAGATCCCACCGTCCAAAATCCATCTAATTCCACAAATTCAGGTATCTTTGTCTCTTCACTTTTACCGATTGGATTTTGCTTTTAATCTGTTTTTTTGGTTACAAATAGTAGGAAATCAAATTCATATATCAGCGTTTGGTCCTTGACAAAATTATCATATTTTCCTTTCCGTTATGTGATTTTGAAATTTGAATACTAAAGAATTCAAAAATGTTGTATGCTGAATTTATTGCAGAAACTGCAGGAGTTTGTATGATGAATAACAATTGGAGAGATGAACATCATCCTTCTTTCATCAATTTTATCACCTCCTTCTTAGCTGCCAATTCCTTTCGCCTCAATTTTGTTCCAATTTCCCCTGTAATCATCTTCCTTTTAAGCATAAATTCTTAAATAAAATTGAGCACACGACTGGAACAATTTTTGGGTTCATTTTATATATTTGTGGTTTAATGCAAATATCCATTCCTCTTTTTTGAATAATCAGGATTTTATTTTCAATTGTGGGGGCTTGTCAGTGGCATTCATATTTGTAACGAACTGGGATTGTGAAAATGTATTGCCAATCTTTAGCAGGTAAGGTAGAGGTTGTTCTTAATAGGAGCCATTGCTGTGTTTTATAATAGTCTTGTCCAGTCAAATTGATACTAACTTACTTATGCAGGGTTAAGAAACTGAAGGGACAGTTTGGGAACCTTTATGTTGTTGTATCTCTTCCAAACAAAGAGAAGAATGATTCATTTGTTCACTCTTATTTCAAGTAAGTTGAATTATTATTATATATATTTTTTTTAAATTGTTCCTGTTTATTCTAATATCAGAATTATACTTGTGAAGTTTTTTAAAGTTCATATACTTATATTTTGAGTTGAATCCCTTTTCATTTTGAATACGGTAGAGTCCTTTGTAACTCTGATTCTGATTGTATATTTGTATTTACAAGTCATGGAATGGAGGTTGGCAGACCAGCTTTTGTGCCAGTTCAAGACTTTGAGATGGGATTTGAAAAGATTGTCAAGATAGCTCTTTCTCGCGGGGGTAACATCATTTTGTATAAGCTTTAATTAGTTTCTTTCTTATAAAATTGCTGCTAAATTTGGATGATGGGTTTTTAATATTGGATATGAATGTGATAGTACATTTATTTTATTTAATTCATACTATTCATCTGTTGGGTTCTTTGCCTGTTTGATTGGAATGGCTTCTAGGTTTTGGTTTATTGATGCACTGCTGAAAGAAAAATGAATAACAGCATCATTTCAAAAGGCTACTTCAAAAATTTTCAAGCACGTTCATGAACTATTTAACTAAAGAGCAAATTAATCGTCATTCAGTCAATTACAAGTAAATTAAATCCATATTCCTCATTTGAATCATTTAGCATAGCAGTAACGTTTCCAGTTTATCGCAGCATGCAAGAAGCAGGATGTTGTATCGAAGTTGAAGGCTGAGGTCAGTTTGTATGATTCATGTCTTACTTCTTCGTATTACTTGTCATTAGTCTTATCTTCCATATTTATTTACTTCCATTATTGATAAGCTGTAACTTGATTTTTTCCCTTTTGGCCTGTGAAGAGGAAGCAAGCTGCGCAAGGCATGGACATTTTCATCAGAGCAATCACGTCTATTCCAGGCATAGATAATCATGATGCCAATGCTGTAATTCATTCCTCTTCCTTGAATTTATTTCTTGAAAGCAACTTAGCATTCATATTAAGCATATGGATAAATATCACTAAACTTCACATTTACAAACTATCCATGTGTACATAATATTGCCTTATAAAAAGACAAACAGTCGATGATGATTATGCTTTAATTAGTATGTCTAAGACATTCTTATGAAATTTGGATTGACAAAAACTTATGTTATGAGATACTTTTTTGTGCTTTAGGAAACAAAATGCTGTATATGTTGATAGTATGGTATATGGATTCTGTAAGTTAAATCCTTAACATCCAATAAAACTTTGTTTGTTTCAGCTCATTCAAGCTATTGGCTCAATTGAAGCAATTGCTAAGGCGTCAAAAGAGTATATATTGGAGAACACAGATCTTTCCGCTGAAAAGGCAGACACTATTACAAGGTTTTTCAGGAATCCACAGTTTTATCTTGCTCCAAAAATAATTTCATAGAAAGAAACAACAATGTACTTTGTAAATATATTAATTCCAAATTAAAGGGCTTTTTTTTTTTACAATAAAAAAATTAAAGTTTTTTTTTTAGGGATGATAGTTATGTAACTTGATACTTATTAACCAAGCTGATCGATCGATTATCGATTATCGAAATTTTAGATAATTTCCGGTTTTTTTTGAAAATTTTTAACTGAATAGTTCAATTGCCGATTAAAATTACTAAATATTAACCGAATTATCGAAATAACGTTAAATTAAATACCTGCATACATCCTTTTTTGACAAAAAAAAATTACAATTTCGGTTTTAGTTTATCAAATTGATTGAATATAAAATTTCTGAAAATACCAATTTTCTTTATCATTACTTATACCTATATCGATTTACCAAAAATGGTCATTGAAATTTTCCATCGGTTCGGTTCAATACTTGGTGAAAATATTATAGTTTTTGTTTTGTGCCTTCTAAATATGTCAACTCCAAATTAAAGGATTTTTCATTTTGTGAAACAATTGACTTTCTAAATATATTTGTTTTGTGGGAAAAAAAACAATGGGCTTTGTAAATATATCAATTCCAAACTAATTTAAAGGTTTTTTTTTTGGAAAAAAATCGTGGTTATATTAATTCCAAATTAAATTAATGTTCCTTTTGTTCTTTTACCATCAAAAAATTAAAATGCTTTTTTGTTTTGTGTTTTGTAAAATAAAGGTTGTTTTCTTGTTGCGTGAAACGAAAATTGACTTTTTAAATATACTTGTTTTGTGAAAAAAAAAATATATGGATTAAATTTATATCCAAAAATACCAAAAACAAATGACTTTGTAAATATATGAAAAAAATACCAAAACATACATATTGATCACGCTCGGTGGGACTCGAACCCACAATCGTCTGATTAGAAGTCAGACGCCTTATCCATTAGGCCACGAGCGCTAGTTGTTTGACGTGCTCAAACTGAAATTACAAATAATTTATTTCGGTATGACATATGCAGTCAAACTTTGACACGAAACACTGCTTTTTTCTTTTTTTTTTTTTTTTTTTTTCGTCCAAGCTTCCTTTTTGCCACTATATTAACGATCTTTTATCACAAAAGAATTTGTCAAATTAGCAACTTTATGTAATAACTAGGACTGCAAGCGAGTCGAACCGATTATTGTGTTGTTTGAGTTTAGCTCATTTTAAATTTTACGAGATTAACTTGCGAGTTTGGCTCGTTTTGAGACTCTCGAGCTCGTCTTGTTTTAGGCTCGCGAGCTTGGTTATTTTTTCAAACTCGAACTCGAGTTTGAACTCGCAAATAAGTTTGAATTCGAGCTCGTCTCGAGTTTGAGTTTTAGCTCACAAATAAGCTCAAGTTCATTTCTTACTGCTATTCGAGCTCGTGCTCAAACTTATTCAGAGTTAGTCAAAAATTAAGAAAATTCATTTTAATGTCGTTTCAGTGAGAAAATGAAAATAACAGTTTCAGTGAAAGAGAAATGAAATAGCAAAAAATGGAGTGGAGATGCGAGTGGTTTGCCTGAAACATATTTTTTAGTTTGGTACCAAAATTACGTCATTTTGATAGGCTTGCGAGTTTATTTAATGAGCAGCTCGCGAGCTGATTAAATGAGCTACTCGCGAGCTTTTTTAAACGAGCTGTTCACAAGCCGGCTCGCGAGCCTAACTGCTCGGCTCGTTTATTAAACGAACCTAAATTTTCGGCTCAAGCTCGACTCGTTTATTATCGATCCGAGTTTCGAGTTGAGTTTTTATCGAGCGAACACCGAACCGCTCGCGAACGGCTCAACTCGTTTGCAGCCCTAGTAGCAACATCCGTTGGCATTATTATAAGAGAAAACACTACACGAGGATGAGTTCATATCTAACTAGACCGTTAACGTTCAATTTTCTATTGGTTTAAAATTTTTTAAATTGAAGGCAAGGCGTAGCTCAATATTTAAGGCATAAATCCTCTTATAGGACATTGAAATCTTGAAATTACCATATTCTATCCTTCCTATTCCCCTCTTTCTGATTTAGTAAAAAAAAATTCTAAACTACTACTTATAACAACAAGAAATTCTTAAATAGACCGAATTTTATGCACCAAGTCAATAAAATATACACAAAAAGTCAATAAAATATACAAAAATTTATGATTGGCTTGATCCATCTAAAAACGGATAACTTTCTGTAAGTTAATTTTTATACTAATTGAAACCTGAGCGGTAAAAAAACAAATTTAAAAAAAAAAAAAAAGACCTAAACGATTTTGTACCTCCCCAGATAATTGTTTTCTTTTTATTGTTTATCCCACCAAATTTTTTATTCTAAAAGTTTGACTTTAATGCATAAACAATAAAGAATTTGGTTAGGGCTTGAAGAAAGGGTAGAAGAAGAAAAATATCTTTTTAGTATTTCTGTCAGCTCGTTGCTTATATTCAGTTCCACTATCACAAGGCTTTTCCAATGGAGTTCTGCAAATTCACTCTCAACTTAGGGTTTTCTAACCTCACCACAATCCACACAACTTTGAGTTTGGGCAAAAAAAATTTCACTCAATACCTACGACAACAATTACAGTATTCTTGGTAAACTAATAACTGTAAAGGCTAATTGGTGGACCTTCCAGTGTAATGAATCTGCAGGCTACAATTCAATGAAAATTCAACCATGAAATCTTGAAATGTAAATGACTCGTTTGCCATATAATCATGCCTGGATAAGGATGCAGCAGATAACTCCAAATTATAAACATAATGCAGGCCTCTTATTGAGCTGCTGTGATTGTGAAGCATTACATTTAAAAAACCAACCTTGTGCAAGAAACATAAATGGAAAGCCTATCACATAGTCTCAAAACTACTCTAGCCCCAAAGAGTTGATATTTAAGAAATGGTTATATTTGCAAGCTTACTCTAGCAGAGCTAATTAATATCTAAGAATAAGAAACTTATTTTATTATGATGGGGCACCTAGATATGACGCCAATCGCAATATGTCGCTGAATATTCCACCTGCTGTCACTTGAGCACCGGCGCCAGGCCCTCGCACAATTAATGGCTGCTCTCTGTACCTTGTAGTAGTGAAAGCTATGATGTTATCTGAACCTGAGAGCTGTGCAAATGGATGATCTTTCTTATATCTTCGTAATTCCACACGCCCTTCTTGTTTCACCGCGTCCACCACACCAACGTATCTCAAGACCTTTAGATTGCAATAAGCAAAAAGTAAGAGAACATATCATAATGAGTCCAGTATTCAGAGAGAAGAGTCCTGGGATTCTTAAATTTATTCAAAAATTGATTCCATAAATACAAGGACGAAAGATTAGACACAAGAAATAGTTAATCTATGTTTTTAATCTGAATCCCAGTCATTGTGTGAATCTACAATTGTGCAAGAAAGCAAGATTCCAGTCAAAATTCTAATGATTTTTGAAATAGTAAGACTAGCAGGCATGTACTTACATCCCCAGCATCCTCTGCTTCCTGTCTTTCCTTAGTCATGTCTTGGTCAAATTGAGGTAACTTCTCCATGAATTCTTCAGCAGATGCGCTGGCCTGAAGCAATAATCAAAAACCATCATAAAACAGACTAGTATTTCAATTCCAGTTTATGATTAAAAATAAGAAAGAACAGATGTAATGGGAAAAAAAAAAAATTCTTACCCTCAATGGTTCAGGCACAAGACTTTGAACAGGGATATCAGAAAGTTCCAACTTCAAACCAGATTCTCTGGCAAGAATTATCACCTGCATTTGCAAATTGTATTTAGAGAGGGAAAATGGAAAGGGGACGGTGCAGAAGCAGTGAGGATATAATATCCTCCCGAGACTCTATTACGTAGAAAGCTTAAACATTGATTGTGTGTTGCTCACTAACCATTCTAAGCTCCTAGCTCATCAAATCAGAGTATCATATAACAATGTACATATATTATAATGCAATTCTAGCAACAAGCCAAACTCGCATGAAGCCTGAAGTGATCAATCTTTAGTTTATTCTCCAATAGATGCCAGTGACACAAGACAGAAAAAGGTGAATTGAACGGATGAGGAAAAACAAATGGTAGCATTTGAGCACAAAATTCTGAACTAACCAATTTAACAAAATAGTTTAGGTATGAAGTACCTTTCTGGCAACATCTGTTCCAGATAGATCATCTCTTGGATCTGGTTCAGTATAACCTGCCTGCTTTGCCTCTGACACCACATTACTAAATGATTTTTCGCCTATGAAGTTGTTGAAAATATAACTCAAAGTTCCACTGCGACAATAATGGCAAGACTCACATAAACAGACTGACAAGTTGAAATTATATAACATATAGCTATTAAAATAAATTAAAAGAAATGTTGATGAAGTACTTATATTAGTCCTTGAGCTAACCAAGCACACAAAATCCTACCTGAAAATTCCTTCAATCTGCAGTATTTTGTCTCCAGTTTCAAGAAGACCTCGTAACGTGCTAATAATTGGAAGACCAGCTCCAACTGTTGCTTCATAAAAGTAATGTGTATAGGATTGGCGTTGAAGAGACCTCAGTTTCAAATACTGAATAAACACATAAATTTATCATTGAAACCTCGGCATAAGGTACAAAATGGGGATGATTAACAAGAAAAAAATATAAAAGAGAAATGATTTATAATAAACCATGAAACACATAAAGCCCAAAGTAGCAGAATCAAATAGAACACAAATAAACATTTCCTCATTACACTCCGTGTTACCTGATCAAGTGGACCAGAATTTGCCTTTTTGTTTGGGGTAATTACATGAATTCCTTTTCGTAACCAGTCATAGTAACAGGTTGCAACATTAGAATCAGCTGTGCAATCTACTAAAACAGTGTTTGGAATAAAATGATTTCCATGCACATGGTGTGCGAACTTGACCAAGTCAGCCACTTCACCATTCTCCTTTGCGAGTTCCCTCCATCTCGACAAGTCAATACCACTTTAACCATGCAGAAAGGAATTTCAGAAATCATAATGTTGTAGCAAAACCTAAAGTACAGTATTGTACAAGCAGGAATTTGATATGGAATGATGAAGAATGACTTACGATTCACTCAAAAGCATTCTGCTTGAACCAGTGATTCCCATTACACGTATATCGATGTTAAATTCCTCTTTAAGGACAGCTGCCTGCAAAAGAAAGTAACATTATTTAGATTGGACTATAGTATCTATAACTTAAAACTAGGAGCAATGCTGTCAAAATTGAAGAGACATAATCATGGCTACGCATGTTAGAGGATAGAAGAAAGAGTAAAAGACATTTTCAATAACTAGTCCTCATTTATTTTAACTTATCATTTGATTCTATATGGACTTCTTGGATATTAATAAATTAAAAATAATTGAATTGCAGACATCTAAGCAATCTTAATCGAAGATTATAGATTACCAAAGTATAGACTACATAAGTTTTAAAAAGAATCTGTGAAAACAAAACCTACAAGTCAGTTGACATTTTAAATTTTTCAGACAAAAGAAAAATTAAAGTTTACAGACATTAACAGCTTCAGTGGAACCACTTAAAAAATTATCAATGGACCACAATCTAAAATAATTATGTATAAGGTAAAGTCACGTGACCCCATACTCTTAGTTCTTGACTGACACCCCTGCCCCCCTACCCTACCAGTATTATAGTCGCAAAAATTAGATCTTTGGAAGTGTTTTGTTTACCCAGGTTATGAATATGTACATTATGGTAGCAACTGCAAATTCCAAGATAAACTAACATTGCTAAGTAGGCAACAGATTGAAAAATTAATAGAGATATAAGGGCTTATACTGCACCTGATCCCTGAGCTGATCAAGTAACGTGCCACCAATCAACCCAGGTCCAATAATCCCCATTGCTATAGTTGTTTTTGAGAGATAAAACCTTGAGTGAACAGCTTTTAAAGCCCTTATACAATCTTCACGTTTGACTACCACTGTAATATTATACTCGGAGCAACCTTGAGCTATGGCACGAACGTTAATATTAGCCTGCATCCAAATGGTGCTTCAGACTTCAATAACAAAAACAGTAGAAGGCAAGAGAAAAATAAGACCACAAGCAAGGATATAATTAAGCAAACAACCATTAATATAAACGTGAAATGTAAAATTCTTCTACCTTAGCTAGGGCATTGAATAGACTAGCGCTGACTCCAGGAGAACTGGCCATTTTCTGGCCAACTGCTGCTAAAATGCTACAATTGGGAATGATGGCTACCTGAGAACATTAGAGGTCTACATCATTTTAGGAAAAAAAATTAAGCAAATAAGATTCCGATGCATTAAGCTGGAAAAGATATCTTACATGCAAAGTTAAGCAAATAAGTTCGCCTACGTGATTTTGATGTGAATTTATAAATTAAGGTTTCAAGAAGAGCGTTGCTGACTGAAGCATACTCCATTTATTTATTACTTTTTTAACAGAGCATACTCCATTTATTCGAGTAATGCATTTTCTAGAAATGACAATACAAGAAAAATAAACCTGATCTATACCATGATATAAGAACCAAACTCTAAAAGATCAAGATAGTAAAAATATAAAACTATCACATTAACTGCTAATACCAGGTTCAGCGCAGCAATTACCTGGGAAAGGCGCCCAGCATTCAAAGCTTGACGAAATCTAGACTCCAAAGCCTCTGCAACAGCCTTCACTTCTTTCTCAGGCACAGCAAAACATACAGAATGCTCGCTACTAGCCTTCAATAGATAAACATCAAACTAAGTACTCGTATAACCCAAGAACACCATCATACAAAATTTGCAGAATATACCTGAGATATCATAATGACATTAGCCCCAACATCTTTGACAGCGCCAAAAATGGCACTAGCTGTGCCAGGAACTCCAGCCATTCCAGTTCTGCAAAGAAAAAGAAAATAAAAATGGAGAAGAAGCTAAAAGTATACATAACTACAGCACATATACAATATAAAATACCATCAAATGGCTTACCCCTCAACATTCACAAGGGCCACATTGTCAATCGTCGCAAAACCTTTAACAGGAGTGTCCAATTTCTGCTCATCTTCATCCTCTTTTACAGGACGGCAGATCATTGTTCCAGGTGAAGAGAGGTTGAAAATATTTCTTATCATGATTGGAATATTATATCGCATGACAGGAATAATAGTTCGGGGATGCAATACATTTGCTCCAAAATATGACTGCCAAGCACATGAATATAATATTAAAACAAGCAGTTAATAATTGGGCATAGCTTTGATAGATGTGGAAATAGTGACCAAAGTTTACCATTTCCCATGCCTCTTGATAAGATAATGTCCTTAGTATCACAGCCTCATTAACTGTAGGGAAAAAAAGAGAAGGGAATATGAGAAAAAATCTTTAGTATTCTACCAAAATTCATGTTTCTAGATAAGTGCTAAGATAGTATTATCCTAATTATGCTGGTTCTGGAAGAAAAATGCCATGGATGTCCATTGTACAGATACAATGTATCCCATACACTCACAAAAGAAAGAACAAACCTTTTCTGGGGTCTGCACTATAGACCCCATCGACATCAGTCCAAATGGTGACTTGTTGAGCCCTCAATAGAGCGCCCATTATAGCTGCAGAGAAGTCACTTCCATCCCTTTTCAAAGTTGTGGGAATATTCTGAGGTGTACTAGCAATGAAACCAGTTGCAACTATTGTCCTACATGGATTTTGAGAGAACCACTCTTCAAGTCTTTTTCCAGATTCCACAAAATCAGGATCAACTTGGTTAGAGCTGGTAGGGTTTACAATAAGCACTTCTCTAGTATCCATCCATTTACAATCTACCCCACTCTGCATGAGAGGAAAAAAAAAAAACAGTGCTTAGGTAACTTGCTAATGCAAAGCATCTGTATGGTAGTAAGAAATTAAACAGCAAACCTTTCTGACAACATATGATAACATCTGAGCAGACCATAACTCTCCATGTCCTACAACAAAATCAGAAAATGACTCCGTTGCATGACCAGCTGCAACAGATTAATTTAAGTGTTAGATAGTCGGAATCCAAAATGACAAGCAAAAGAGACCAGAACCTGTTCTTAATGTAAATGAATGAAAACAATCCAAACCCCATAGTTCACATACAAATGATATCTGTTACTTTCCTACTGCAATTTTCAACAAATTCAAGCAACAAATCAGTTTCCATATTATAGAAATCCTTCAATATTATCTCTATCATCCTTCAGAATATGAATGTATATACTTCATGAATAGATGGAATTCAGATCGGAGCGCCACTGACGTGATATTGGGAGTCGCTACAAGTACGGAGATAACATGATCCAGCACTTGCCTCTATGAACCGCATTTTGTACAATCATATGCTTAGAAATAAAAAATAAAATAAAATTGATCATGCAGAATGTCTGCTCTGAAACTGAAATACAACCATGCTTCCATAAAAAGCATGCATGCTAAAATATTCAGCCTACCAGTGTTCTCTGAGAGAGAGAGAGAGAGAGAGGTCAATACCTATGTATATAGCACGAAGCATGGCTTTAAGGTTATTGATATCATGATGTAGCCGGGACAGAAAACTAGCAAGATCATCCCCATCAAGGAGATCCGTGGCTGTTAATCGATGCTTTTCAAAAACAGCATCAGAAGCAGAAATATAAGAATCATCTCGGGATTGTGCCTTGTAGATGAGATCATACATCATATCTGTCACCTTTGACATGGCTGACACAACCACCAACTTCCCTTCTGAACCATCATTAACAATTATCTCTGCTACATTCTTTATTCTCTCAGAGGTCCCCACACAAGTTCCGCCAAATTTATGGACTGACCATGTATTGCCTTTGGGAAGGGAAACCTTTTCCTTGGATTCATCCAGTAAAACAGCTAAAAACAATGAAGTAATTTCATAAATATTACAAACTCTATCATAGGCGTCAGTTACAAGCTAGTGTAGGAAATTTTTAAACTGAACTGAAGAACAGAGCGGTTAATGCACCTTTAACTGAAGAAGAGACACGACCACATGCTGACTCCCTTCTTCCTAATTGAGAAACAAAAAAATCTGTACTGAAACATAGGAAATACAAGCACCTCAGAACTTTTGTTCACAGAAATGGTAAATAACTGAAAATCAAAATGCTGACTGACTTGATAGGATGGTTCACAAACATGAAACTGTAGCTTCACAGAAATCTAGCAATACAATAACCCACCAAGGACTGGCCAAACAGACCACATGGCAAGGAATGAACCGAATTTTATTAGAGCGAGAAGAAAAAATTCTAGCATATGGATACTTGATATGACAATAAAATATCAAAAAGAGTACAGGAAGTTGAGGGAGGGGAAGGGGGAAGAGGAAGGGAAGAATTAGAATAAGCAAGCAAAAACACACTGCTTGATTAGTCAGAAAGAGAGAGAAGGTAAAACATGTAAAAGAAGATAACAACTCGCAATGAGAACTTCCCATGAGAATAAGACCATTTACCCATAACTTGACTAAAATATCGTTCATACATAAGAGAGGAAATTGAGTACTAGATTCCAACAAATTTAAATAGAAGAAAGAATAAATACAAAAGGTCTGAATTCCAAACACTTAAACCACACCAAGTTATATTATTTTCCCCTATAAATTAACTCCTTACACAGATTTATATACAACGTTACATGATTAACATGATATAGAGATGAAATGGCATATTTTCGTTTTTTAAAGAAAAAAGAAACACTTCGTTGGTAAATGAAAATGCATAAATGCTATTACAAGCCACTGAACCTCAACACAGCAATCCATCACAAAAGCAAACATCTTTGACCATTTTGGTTAAGTAAATAGCTTAAACATTTGAGGATTCCTTATTCATTGCGAGAACTGAATTCAAACCTCAATCCTAGCCCAACAAAATCTAGTTTATTCTTGATACTGGCTTCTGAGAGTCAACATGATTAAAATGTTTTATGTCCTTATTCTTCCCAATTTCGAATATGAAATAAAAAGAAGAGTTTGACCATTGTTTTCAAAAAGTAATCCGCTAAATTCAAAACCAGGAACAGCAAATATACATGAATATCAAAAACGAGAATAAGTTGAAATTAAATTCGACTTCTTTGCTCACTCTTTATATAAACCAAATCTAAAACGAAATTGAACGCCAAACTGAATCCAAGTTGAAGTCAAAAAAATGTTTTT
Source organism: Croton setiger (assembly GCA_948099555.1). Classification (NCBI taxonomy): domain Eukaryota; kingdom Viridiplantae; phylum Streptophyta; class Magnoliopsida; order Malpighiales; family Euphorbiaceae; genus Croton; species Croton setiger. The sequence goes on from CANUEY010246639.1 coordinate 115,766, forward strand.
GTCGTTTTGTACTTAACGACAGCTACTAACCATAGGGAAACAGAAAAGCATGCTATTGTAAGTCGCAAACACTTCTCATCCTCAGAATATTCATTTTTTTTTCTCGGAAAACAAACAGAAAACAAAATTCAAAAATGAAAACCTGAAAAGAGAAGAACGAGAAAGAAATGGTGAAGCTGGAAATCGAGAGGGAGAGATCTTCTTCTTAGACTTGGAGTCGTAATGCAATGCACTTGAATAGAGAATGCGCGATGTACTAGAGATCGAAGTTGTGTGAGCCATGGAAGAGAGAGGGCTGTTGTTGGGTGTGCAGTGTCTGTGTCTGTTGTTTTTTTATTTGGCGGCTTTCAGTGTTGGAGAGCACTGAAGGAAGCTTAATTTATGATCTATACTTACGGCTAAATATCAGCGGGTTTTTCATTTTTCATATGGCTACCACCTGTGTGGGCAAATTTTTTCCCACGTGTGGTTGTCTAATGGTCGTACCAACCAGGCTACCAGCTCTTTTATTTTTCCATTTTTCTTCCAAAGTAGGTCATTGCTCTTCATCTAACTCTATTATACTTCTCTTCTCACTAGGGTTCTGCAAGCAACGGGTTCAGGTCGGTTTGATTACGAGTCGAAGATCAACCGACCCGAAATTTTTGCAAAATTTAAGTTTGTATCAGAATTTAGATTTTAGCCTCTTCTTAGGTTCAATGAAATTCTAAATTATTTGCTATATATATGAATTTAATTATTTGCTATAGAGTTATTGATGTGACATGAAAAAATGTCATACATTAAATGAATTAATATTACTAATAATGATAAATTAAGAACTAACGTAGTGAAGACGAACAATTCATAAAAACATGATAATTTCAATTGCAATAAACCAAAAATACGGCAATTTATTTCAATTCATGAAACTGATAATGAATATAGCAAATAAATAAGTATATATAAAAAGTTTAATGGGACTAATCCGTTGGAGTTTGTGGCTTTAAGATTATTTATTATAATTATTTTTCATTATATAAATGGATATATTTGATTTATGTATGGTTTTGAGCATTAGAAAATAAAGAAAATTACAATTTTAAATAGTTTAATTGGATGCTTAAGTTAGTTTATTTTAAATTGATCGTAATCCAAAATCTTGAGCATTTTATTGAAACGTGTAGGAAATATGCAAAAGGATAATATTTTAAATTTTTATTCTTATACTAAAATTTTAATAACTTAAATATTAATATTTATCTCAATATTCAGTAGGCAAAATTTGACAATAGCTGAACTAAACCAACATTTTTTGCGTTTAATTAAATATAATTGTAAGTGAAAAATAAATTTAATATTGTAGACCTTTAAAATTATTTTGGGTGTTATTCGTATAATTCTCAAATTTTAATTTACTTTTTATTTCAAATTTGGTAAAAATGTGATGTAAAATTCAAATTTGGGTGAAAATATTGTATTAACCAGTAATATTATTCTGAAATTTATTATATTACAATTTAGTCCAAAATTTAGTTGTAAGGTAAAATTGTGACAAAAAAAAAAAAAAGCTAATATGAAGAATTTATTTTAAAGCTCAAAATAAGTTAAACGCATTACATTTTTAAGAGTTGAGAGTGAAAATGTTACTTAAAAGCTATTTATAGCACATTTACCAATCATCTACTATATCAAAAGAAAAAGAAAGTACTTTTTATTTTATTTTTATAATAATTGGTGCTAGCTGCATTTTGTACATTATGGATTAGATAGGCCCAATTTAAAGGTCCATAACAGCATTTATAACTAGGGTTGGTTTTCCACATTTAAGGGCAACTAATAAGAAAAAAAATTTTTTCTTAATAGTAGCGAATGAGAAGGTAAAACTATAAAACTTCTTTAATTTAAATGTTAGTATTATACATATGAAGTATTTTATATTAAGTGAAGATTAAAAATATATAATTTGTTGTCGTAATCGAAGGAATGTAAATAATTACAGAACAAAATAAAACAATCAGCCTATATATACTTATTTTAAGACGAAGAGATTAAGACCGTTAATAACAATATATTTGTTTCCTTACTAAGAAAAGGTATTTTATCATTTTTGTATTATGGTTTAGGTATATGCCCAATGAATGTGCAATAAAAGTGAGTAACTAATCCACAAGACAAATTCAATTTCAAGCCAACAATGACTACATATAGACACAACAAATATGTAGTTTTCCCATTTGGGTGAAGAAGCAAAACCCCTAACTCAAGCCGAAAGGCCATTTATAAATTGTTTCTATCGGACCATTTCATTTCCTTAGCTTTGAAAGTGTCAAAATCCTCTAATGCCTTCTTTGTCTCTTTTCTCATGTCATTTTTCTATTTAATAATAATAATAATAATTTTTAAGCCCTTAATCACTATTTTATCCTTTTCTTTCTCTTTGACCCGTCAATATTAATTTTTTTTAACTATAATATTCCTTCCCCACCTTCTTCTTATTGCCTTCTTTCAATTTCATCAAGAACTTTTCAAATTCCCCATTGCTTCTTTGCATGAATCACACCTCTCCCTCTATGTATTTTCCTTTTTCCTATATATATTAACAAAGAATCTTGGTTATTATTATTATTATTATTGCGCCTACAAAAATTTGTCAAAACAATGATAAATTTAGAAGATTTATTATGGGGTTTCTCTATCATATCTCTTGCCTTCTACATTTTTCACATTTCTATGGCCTCTTTGTGCCTTAAATCTAATGCTTCTTCTTCTTCGCCGTCGTCGTCTCCATCTTCTTTGCATTCTCCTCTTTCTTGGGTAAGCAACCAATTTCAAGAAAATAACAACAATGATCGTAATAAGGTTTCAAAGGGTTTATTGATGCAGGAAAGTTTCAATTTTGAAGCATATCAAAAGGGTTTGCATGATAATCAAGAATTAATCAGTGGTTTCGAAGGAATAGGAGGAAAAGGTGGAAATGTGAAGTTGAAAAAGAGGCCTGCAAGATTGGTTTTGCCAGAATATTGTCCAAACAAATTGGAGTTTGGAGAGAAAGATAGAAAATTAGAAAATAAAGAAATTGAAGTTGAAGGGAAAAATTTCTGTTTGGCTAGCAAGAAAGGAAGAAGACAGGTTTTGGAAGATGGGTATGCTGTCATGGTTGATATTCACGGCAATGCAAAACAGGTATATATATCAAAATCTTCTGAAATTGAAAGATCTCTTTTTTATATTATTTATTTAAGATATTAATTAGATTAAAAACAGGCATATTTTAGTGTAATTGATGGACATGGAGGAAGAGCAGCGACAGATTTCGTAGCTGAAAAATTAGGAAACAACATTGTGAAAGCTATGGGAAATTGTGAAGTTGAAGAAGCCATTCGCGGAGGCTACCTTGCTACAGATAGGGAGTTTCTTAGCCAGGTAATTCATTTCTTAATTAATTATATATATATATATATATATATATATATATATATATATATTTGACCTCGTCTCTTTAAAAAAAGAATCACGCAGACAAATTCAAACTTAGGTTGCAACCAAACAAATTCTCTCCTTTTAACACCGCCAAAAAAAAAAAACTTTCCTTTTTTTACTGATTTCTAATTGTTAGTTTTGTAATAATATAATTAATTAAAACATGTTTAAGATTAGGAAAAATCCATAATCATTAATTAGGAGTTTTCTTTACGAAATTAATTATGGTATTACAGAATCTCTCATTTCATTCATTTTTTTTCCAAAATACTAATTAATAATAATAATGTATTAGTAATCAAATGAAAATTAAGATCGGATTTAATAATTGAAATGTGGAAATTGGGTAACAGGGCAAAAGTAGTGGAGCTTGTGCAGCAAGTGTAGTGTTAAAGAATGGAGAATTACACGTGGCAAATGTAGGTGATTGCAGAGTAGTTTTGAGCAGAAAAGGATTAGCTGAGACATTAACAGTGGATCACAGACTTAGCAGGGAAGACGAACGTCTTCGCATTGAGAATTCTGTAAGTTCTTAATTATTATTAGTAAAGGAATAAAAAAGAACATTAATTATTAATTAATGAAATGGATTCTGATGATCAGGGTGGGTTTATACATTACCGGAATGGAGTATGGAGAGTTGAAGGATCACTTGCTATATCAAGAGCTATTGGAGATTTGCATTTGAAAGATTGGATCATTTCTGAACCCCATATTACGACTCTTCCAATTTCTTCTGATTTTGAGTTCTTGATTATGGCTTCTGATGGATTGTGGGATAAGGTATTTTAATATTTTTTTAAAAAAATGGCAGAAATAAAGATGGTTTATTATTGATAATGAGAAATTGCAGGTAGATGTGCAAGAAGCAGTTGACGTAATTTCAAGAGAGAAGAATTCAGTGAAGTCATGCAAAAAGCTTGTAGATATGTCTTTTAGCAGAGGAAATATGGATGACATTACTGTCATGCTTATCAACCTGCAAAATTTCTTGCCAACTTCCTAAACCCTAACCACTCTCCTTTAAACATATTTATATATTATTTTATTATTATTTGTTATTTATTTTCATTCGAAGATGTGTATATATAGCATTACATATTAATATAAAAGTGGTAATTTCAGAACAGACTATTAATTTTGTAAAGCTAGCAGATAATTAGGATACAATATATGCAGCAGAAATAAAATATTAGTTTCTGCTTTTTCCGAGGTTAATTTTTTCCAAGAGGACAATTTTTAATTAGTTTCTTATTTTCGTTTTACTGTATTTTTTATTATAGATCATAATACTAATAATTTAAAATAATTCAGATACTAAATTTATAATTAATCTAATATTTTAAAGGGAATTCTAATTAATATATTTTTTTTTTAAAAAAAATAAAATGAAAAATTAAGAAGGATAAATAATCCGTTTCAAATAAGGTAACGATTTTGAGCAAGTAGAAGTGAAAAATAAAATTTGAGAATGTCAATTTTGAAGGTAGAGGAAGAGCTCTCTTCTATATAGAAATTCTTCATTCTTCATCCTATTCTTCGTATCTGATGGAGATCAACTTCGCATTGGTAAGTTTCTGCTTTGATATTTCTATATGTTTGTAACTGTAAATGACTTAAAATGCTTTTATGTTTATGAATCTAATTTCTGTCTGTTTAGATGTTAGGGTTTTACTGTCCGTTATGAAAATGTGGGAAAAATGTTAGTTTATATGTAGTAGCAAGCAGCGAAATCGTGATTGCAATTGTGTCAAAAAGCTTGTGTTTGTTGATTCTTTCAGTTTAGGGGATAAATTGCTTTTGAGGCTACGACGTGTACATTTGTTCCGCGTTTGGTCTGTAGCTCATCACAATCTTATGAAATTCAATAGTCATTTTCTTGTATTTTCCAAAAACAAATGATCTTCTAATGGCGGAAGTAAAGTTGTAACTTAGGAGGCAATGTTTCCTCACTTTCGTCCTCCTCAGTCTACGCGGTTGCCACCGGTCTAGCTCAGTTAGTTAATGACTCATCGGCAGTCAGTAGACTGCTCGCCCTTCAAAACTCTACAACGCCTCTTAAACCATTTCAAATCCCCTTCTCCAAAACCTTAACCCCTCTTGAATTTCGAGCATCCCTCATCTTTCTTCTTAACAAGTTGCTTCTTTTCTCCCACCCCACAACCCCGTACATTTCTTCCTAATCTGATTTGTAAACTCTAAATTAGAAGCCAGAGACTTTGAATTTCGACTCTACTGATTTGACTGACGAGGAACAAATTTTAATTGAGAAATCATCTCCTTATGTATATGGAGTTTGTTCCATCTTGGATCATGTATCTATGGCTTTGGCCTGAATTTTAGATGCTGTTGCTGCATTATCTTGTGAGGCAGGTAAGGGTGATGTGGCATCATTTAATTGTATTGATATTGTAGATGGGTATGTTGATAAAGGAGGCATTGTTGTTGCTGGAGACATGATGGTGTTTCTTAGTGGTTCTGAACTGTTGGGTAAGGTACAAAATGAATCATTTTCGAAGATTCCAAAGGTAAATGGGAGATTGAGAGAGGTGCTGGAGTTATTGCATTCTGTATCCCTAATGACATTGAACTCGCATGAGGAAGTCAATGAGGGTGAATGCAGTTTTTATAGCATTGGCTTCTGCGCTTCAAAATTATGGAAATAGTTGTTTGTGTCGTGCAAAAATCAATTTGCAAGTCATTGTGAATGAAAGTTTCAAAGATGGTTTGTTAACTATGCTTCAAGGCAATTGCCCTGATGAGAATGTCTTAAAGAATGCTTATAAGTTGGCTTGGGATTCAGAATTTGATGGGGATACTGGGAACTTTATGCACGAGATGAATGCTTTGTTTGGGATTGTGTCGAGAACTGTTGCCTGGGAGGGCATAACAGCATTTGTTGCATCTGAAGGTTGTGAGTTGACAAGTGTAAATGATGCTAAAGGAATTGAAATAACTGGGAAGAGTGAGAAGGTTGTAAAGGAGAGAAAGGCCATTTGGGGGGAAGGGACTAGCTTGATTGTACAGATAATTAAGGATAGGTTGCAGGTTATGAGAGAGGATTCAAGTGATGGTAGGCAAGTATTGGAGAAATGGGTTGCTGATCTCTTGTTGTTTTTCGATCCAAAAGAACCCAAGTTTGGTCTGATGGTACAGAAGGTGAAAGAGATTGTAGAAAGCAATCAGAACTGGAGGCTACCTAAACTTTCAGAGGTAACAGAGCCTGAAATTTCCATCTTTTGTTTGTCATTTTTTCTTGAAGTAAATAAACTTTACAAGTTGCATAAACTATTAGATGATGATGCTTGTGCCTATCAAGCATGGTGTGGGTTTTATCACATCGAAAAAAAGGAAAAAATTACTCAAAGAGAATTCTGGGTATTGAGGGATAAATAATTGTCCATTCAAGAGGAGTGTGATTGTATGACTTTAAGGTAATAAGGCTGAACACTATTTAAAGTATTTTCTGCCACACTGATGCCTGACTCATTATCTTCATGGTATCATTTATTTTGCAGTAAACTGTAAACTGCAAATTTTAGACTTCTTGACGGGTGTTCAAGTTTTGTTTATGAAAGTTAGTTAATAGATACATATGGGAATGAATCGTGCCTGTAACAGTCTATTCAGTGTTGAGGTTGAAACTGCTTTTGTGAAGTATCATTTTAGACCTGGAAACTGTGGTAGAACAATGTAGGTGTTTTGAAGCTTTTCCTCAACAACGCAAATGACAATGACATTCTACAAGAATGTCCTGCCCTTTTACAATATTTTCCACTAATATACTTCATATTTTATCTTCGTGGAAATTATCATAATGGCAACTGTGACTCTGTGAGTAGGTCAAAGTTCAGATTCCGAATGTTTATAATGCTTATGTTGCTTTATTGTATATTGTTTCTAGCTTGTCTTGAATAGAATCTGACATACTTCTGGTTTTCTTGTAAAATATTAGGGAACTTGTGATATTGTCAAAGAACAAATTACAAGAAGAGAGAAAACATTTTCAATACTCACTGGCAATGGGAAGAGGATAAACTCCTAACGAATGCGGGGTTGAATGTGTCCCATGGATTTTAAGGTTGAGACAGACCAAAAATGTGATGCATTCTGGAGTTGGATCCATTATTATTGTGAGGAAAGTAACCCAGGTTTCATAAAGAGAGGGTCAATGGCGATGAAAAAACGATGGCATAGAATCAACCTGGCTGCTCAAAGATATGGTGGATGCTATGACCATGCATCTCGAAAAGTAGGGGGTGACTCAAACAGGGATAATGTAATGGAGCTAGCTCATCAAGTATTTCTTGCTAAGTATAAGAAAAAAATGCAAATTTGAAAGGCACTGGAACAAGCTACGATGGGAAAAGAAGTGGAGAACTCCTAAATCTCATAATGGAGGTTCTAAGAGAAAAAAGATAAATGCTTGTGGAACATAGCCAGCGGCAAGGGACATTGCTGCGGACTCCCCAGTTTGTCCAAAAGTTTCAGACCTTCTCATGGAGTCTCCAGTTCGTTCAAAAGTTATGGATGGTGTGGAGTCTCTAGTCTGGCCTAAAGTTTCAGACACTGCTGCGGAGGTTGCCCTAAGGTTTTGGATGCTGACATGGAATCTCCAGTTCATCTAAAAGGCACCAATTCATCTAAGGGGAAGGGGAAGGGGAAATCGAAAGCATTAGATATCGGGGACATTGTCAAAGAAGAGCTTGAAGCAATTAAATCCTTTACTTCTAGGAAACTGGCCCGTATCGAGGAACTTAAAATTGTGAAGCAAAGAGAGATTGATATCAAGCAGAGGGAGATAGGTTTGAAAGAAATGGAGTTAGAGATGCAACTTCTTACTGCAGACACGTCTTCAATGAATTGGATGCAACAACAAATTCATGCTAAGATGCTAGAAAAACTTACAATTAATCAATTCCGGACGTAATGATATATTTTATGTCAAGTTGTTAAATAATCTGATTTGCTGTATTGTATGTGATGCAGTGGTTGCTGGTACTTTTGCACAATATGATACCAAAAGGATCTAATTCTCTAATTTGCTTACTTTTGGTTATTATGGAATGTATGTTTCCATTAGGTCAATATGCTTTCAATAAAATTGCAATAGGCCATTTTGTTAGAATTTGATTTAACTTTACCTAATTTTTGAAGTTACAAGAACACTCAACCAATATGTCAAATATTTAGTGAGTTTGCTCAAATTAGGTGTATCTTTATTTTCTTTTTTACGTATCAGTAAATATAATTATAAAATAATTTTTAGTTAATGACTAATTGTTATAATTAGTTTTCTCCTAAGAAACCAGAAAAAGAAAAAAAGAGTTTATCCAAATTCCAAACCAACTTGTCATCTTCTGCACTTTGGCTCTTGCCTTCCTTAAAGGATGTCTCTTTCCTTAGCTTCAATAAAAGAATAAATCTCCATTACCCTCTGTCTCATTACTTGTTTCACTTCCATTCCCACTATTACTATTCTTTATTATTTATTCCTAATTTATTTTAATAATATATATATATATATATTTTGATGAAAAATAAATTATAAAATCATTGTTTAATTACAAAAATAGAAATAAATAATTTACTAGAGAGAGAAAAAGAAGGGACCAACTAACTATGTGTGAGGGTTACCTATTAAAACTAACCTCTTCTAATTTTTTTAGCCTCTCTTTTCTTCTCAAAACTTTATTAGATTTTTCTTTTTTCCTGTTTACAGAGAGAGCTTCTTCTTCACTTCTCATTCTCCAATTCGACCATCATGGACGGAAAAGATGCTTCTGCCGAGTTTCCAGACTGGGAGCTCCTGCCTAACTCCGATACTGACGCTGTTAATTCGCCCAGGGCGCTCAATAATTCCAGGAATATCGAAGAAATTGAGGCTGATTCTGAAGGTGTTCTCAGGTTAGATTACTTCTCTCTCGAAAACGATAATAGATATACTAAAACTGGTCATGATGTTAGTAGTGTAGAGGGTTCTGTTGATTCTGATAATCCTAGTTGGATTGATCCTGGTCCCGAGACCCGATATCAGAGGAGGATTTCTGGCGAATTTTGGCCTGATTCGGGTAGTGATCGGTCTGATGAGCGTAAACTTAGTGATTCTGATGTCAAAAGTGAATTGCGCTTTGTGGAAAATTCGAAAACGGAAGTCGTTCTTGAAGGAGTTGGAGAAATTGAAGGTGTAAAAGGGAAATCTGAGTCTACTGAGAGTACTTTCTGTAATTTGGAGGGTCAATTTGAGGTGCCGTTTGATGAGCATATGGAAAAACAGGCCCGTTTTGAAGAATTTGGGGAAAATCATAGTAAGGATAAGGACTTGAGCAAGTTCCGGTCTGATTCAGGTGTAGATAGCCTGGTTTCTGGTGATGTTGATAAAATGACAGAGGGTTCTGAAAATTTGGATGAGTTGAACACTGGAGATGCTGTGAAAAAGGATAATTCGAGTGTTGTTGCAGTTGGAGATAACAAACCTGGTGGTGATGACGAGAAGAGGAAGGTTGTATGGTGGAAGGTTCCTTTTGAGTTGTTGAGATATTGTGTTTTTAGGATCAGTCCTGTTTGGACTTTCTCTATGGCTGCAGCTTTTATGGGATTTGTCATCCTGGGGAGGAGATTATACAAGATGAAGCACAAGACAAGGGGCTTGCCGCTTAAGGTTACTGTGGATGACAAGGTCAGTCGTTCTTTTTATTCATTTTGGCCTTCTCAAGTGGCCTTGATATGGTTGAATATTTCAATTGATATTTGTGAGTTATCTCTGTGAGTTTCTTCATCAGCTGTTGCCTGTTGGTCTGACGGTAATCTAGATTTCTTGTTTTGATTCAGCGAGCTTCTCTTTCAATGCTTGAGATTTTCAGCTGGAATAACTTTAACTCGTCATTTCATACTTATGATAATCAAAACATTCTTTCTGTAGATTTCAGAAATAGCACATCTTTGGGCGATATATCATCAGTCCTTGTTTGTGCAACTAAACAAAGGACTTACCGTATGCTCTGCTCCTGCCATTTTTCATGTTGGAGCACCAATCACCTCCTTCTCTCTTTTGTCTTTCCTTCTCTTCTTGGACTAGCATTTGTCCCTTGCATTCAAAATAACTGTGGAAATCTGGCGTTACTATTGCCACAAGACAAGTTATCCAATCTAAGTTTTTTTTTTTTTTTTTTTTGGTATCTAACTAGTCAAATAAGTACTTAAGCAAATTTGCTGGGAAATGGCTCAGGGTGTACGTAAAATTATTTATAGAATGTTGAGTGATTGGAACAGAGCTGGTAAAAATATAGATATGGATAAACAGATACTGAGGTTGTGAATGTATAGTCATGGATTACTTTATTTTTGTTTTTCGTAGTGTGTCTGTCGTCCTCCTCATTATAGTCCTCCTAAAATCTATAGTGAGAGATCTTTCACTATTGTGGGAACCTCGCTAGCCTTTTCAGCCAGTTACTCAAACACTGGGGTCCCAGAGAAGTTAGGAAAAGAATATGAAAGAATAGTCAATTTTGTGGACCAAGTAGTAGTCAAGAAGCATTTAAACTTTTGATTGTTAAATGATGCTCAATTTGTTTTCCTTTTATGGTTTGGTATATGCTAATAGGATGGGAAAAATCAAGGGAGTACTTTCTTGAATTGAATATAGACTATCCTATATGTAGTATAGCAACTTTACCATTAGCTGGTGCATGAAGCAAAGAGAATCTCCTGGATGCTCTCAGCTTGGTATGGATGGAATGGGAATTTTTTCTTTTTTGTCATTAACAAATACTATTGCTTGTTGTCTTCCATATCATTATTTCATATTTTATTGTTTCAGAAATCCTGTGAGGCACCGTAAAAATGACATCATATAACTATTAACTAGGAATTACCTGGGATAAATATTAAATAAGAACTGACTTCTTAGTTTTCTCAGAGAATCTCTGCTGACTGCTACAACTTCTGTCCTGTATCATAGTTTTCTTCTACATGCATTTGCTAACTGAACTATTACTGGCTTTATTGACTTCCTGATGGCAGTAGACAAGCCCAATTGTATTTTATATTTATCCCCAGAGTAATCTGTCTCAGCAGAACCCAATTTAGGAGCAAACCAATCCTCAGAATACGCATCTATCCATGATTTCACCAAGAATCCCTGTTCCGCCCCTTTTTAACTTTTAGAATGTAAGATTATATGGTAGAAATTTCCACCTTCCCCTCATTGTTATCCTTGTATATGAAAATGTTCACAAGCAATAAGGACATCTCTAAGGTGGCTGCTGGTATGCAGGTGCTTAGGAACTGTAATGAAGATGTCTTAGGAGTGGCTATGTTCTTTTAGCTTAATCTTGGATGAAGCATGTATGTAATGCATAGGAGAGTCATTTTGTGTTGATAATGTAGTTTACTTGGTGTGATTATAATTAGTTACTCTAGATATGTCCTTTTATAAACTTGGTCCTTATAAAAATATATAAATGGGTTTGGGTGAGTACAGATTAGCAAACAATAGAGTTATTGGCCTTTGTAAAATTTCCTCTCTCTCTCTCTCTCTCTCTCACTCACTCACTCTCCTTCCTTCTCTTCCTCATCTTCCTATCACTCGAATTAGCTCAGGTTGTAACATTATACAATACGTGGAAGAACCAAAAAAGTTGTGCCGTACTCTTTGTCACTTAGGAATAAGAGTCGCGATTTACAAGCCTTGGAAAGGCTTGCCAGTCGTCGTCATTATATTGTATGAAGAAGTTAAAGATGTTCATTTTGTGTTTGCACTAGCAAATTGCAACTGATGCATCATAAGGGATTTAATAAGTAGGAGTCCTCAATAGGAAAAGGAAAAGGATGTTTTCTGAATCCTTTCAAGCCATATTTTGTGTTTTTTTTTTATTTTACCCCCACATAAGAAGCCTTTTAGGATAGAGATAAGTGTAAAATCCCATATCCTGAACTGAAGTATATTTGATGCCTTCATGTGTCCACATATCAGCAAAACTGTTTTGTTTGGAAGATGATTTCTGGATTTGCTCTCAAAATCTTTGTGAATTATGACATGGAGGAATACCTACATGTTAGAGTAAGAGCCTTGGTGTACTATATATAGTCAGGCTCTTAGAGGACCCACAATGTTGTATCCCAATTTGTAGCCACACCTCTCATAATGTAAAGCCACCTCATACAAATCGGGACTCTAAAAAATTAGGACTTTCCTCCTTAATAATAATAAGTTCGAAACTCAATGTTTATAGTTGTTGCACAATATCTTAATAATGAAAATACATATTTTAATTTCAGCTGGTCGACCCATTTGTTAATTTTTCCACATGTTACCATTCTATAGGTGTCCCGATTTACTTTTGAAATCTCAATTGATTGGGACCAGTTTCATTTAATTCATTGTTACAAAAATTCATTTGTTCGGTTGAGTTTCAATTGCTGATATAAATTGGATTTGGGCCTCTCAAATAGAGAGCACTGTTGTGGATGCTCTTAGGCTCCGAGTACCATGTGTCACCTCATGTAATTAATCCTATGACATCTAGGACAGTTTCAGAGCATAGCATGTCTTTTTGATACATTTATTCTTTTGTTTTTTCTCTAGATTAAAATAGATCTTCAAACTTCGATTTAGGTTTTGCAGGCAGTAAGAATTTTCTTATTTCTGTTTGTTTCTAAATCAGTCTTGAGCAGTCAGTGGTTGGTTCTCATTAAAATTTTTGCATCATCCACCTTTCCTTTGTATTTGGGATACCTTATTTAGTGGGAACTCAGAAACTATATTATGAAATTCGAGAGATAATAATATCTTTGATAACATTTTCATTTCTGAATTCTATTTAAATGTGGATTTAGATTTTTTATTTGTGTCTACAGAAGGTTTCGCAATTCACGAGCCGTGCTGCACGTCTTAATGAAGCATTTTCAGTGGTGAGAAGGGTCCCCATAGTGCGGCCATTGTTGCCAGCATCTGGTGTTAATGCATGGCCTGTGATGACTTTGAGATGAAAAACAGATATGATGGAGTAAGAAGCATTATATGTGAACCATTTATATAAAGTTTAATGCTTGAATTGTTGGTGTCTGTAAGTAAAATCCACTAAGTGTTTCTATTTTCGTTTTATGCCTTGCACTTATTCAAATATTTGTATATTTCAGACCAGCTTATTCTATGGGTCTGTTTCATATAAGGTCGAAAAGATGCTTCCTTTTTTTTTTCCCTGAGCTTGTTTGGTGTATATTGTTTGACCTTTTGAATGCTCTGTTTTGCATGGATCGTTAATCTCACCAGCGAGATAACCTGTTGATCTTGCAATTACAATATAAACCTTTTAATAAAAAACTTAAGATGTTGAATGCTCAAATCATTCATGAAATTCTTTGTCCTTGACTGTTTCATTTAATGTTTTGATTGCATAAACTTTAGATTAACCTTGGTTAAAGTAGGATTAATAGAATGAAGGCTAAAATACTCGTTGCATATAGAATTTGATTATTTATTTCCTTTTCTTAATGCCGCATTGGTTTGTGAACATTTAATTCTAGTGACGAAAATAAGGGAACTAGGAGCTATCTTTTTGAATCAGCTCAGATAATGGCGACATATATGTTGTGGGTTTTCTACATCGTCGCTATAGAGGCAGGCATTGTGAGAAGCAAATCAATCAGCGGGTGGCTTTTTAGCGATGAATATTTCGCCGCTAATTATATAGCAAATCTACAAGTACTACGGTTCAGCTACGAATTAGCGACACATCTGTTTGATATTTTTTGTAGTAATGTACCCAAGAGTGTTCGTTGCCATAGCATACAAACCGTAGACTTAAAAAAAAGTATATTATGTGTATAATAAACACTAATATTTAAATGAAGGCTAAATTTTATAGATCCAACATATCTAATATGCTTTTTTAGTAGTAAAAAAAAATACAAATGGTAACCTTATTATAAGATTGATGGACTAATTACTATACACGACGGTACCGTTTTAAGAATTGGTTTTTAGATCATGCAAATTTGCTTCAAACTTTTTCTTGACATTATATAAATGACAAGGTTATGAATAAACATCAGCTCTTTTCTTTGTCAATGCGGTGAGGTTAGCAATAAAGAAGAGTTTTGAATCCATTAACTAGTTAATTATCATTGTTTAGCACAGGTTTTACAATAATTACTGTTGACAATAATGCAAGTTATAGAGACCTAAAACCTAACCTACACCTAACATTTTAAGGCGGTGTTACGTACCCGGAAGATGTTCGATTGATCCTATCAGTACTATTACATATACTCACTGTAAACTATCCACAGGGTGTGAGTTTTATGGCTGGAAGACTTGCTTCTCAGAGTACCATACATACTATTCTCTAATGTGCCCGCTCCTGCTGAACAAATTTATCAAATTAGCTTTATTGCTCCGTCCCAATGTAAGCTTAATTTCTTCCTCAATTTGGATTTTTTATTTGTGAAGTGAGGAGCCATTTATTAAAGATAATTATTTTCAAATCTCTAAAATTTCTTCAAATCTATGATTGGGTCTTTCTATTTTGAAAAACTTATTAATAGGTCTTTCAGTTTTCACTTTATTTACTCTTGTATTCTTTTGTCTAATTTTTATTCATTTCACTATTAAATACAGTTAAAAAGACTAAAATAACATCTGTGGTCCTTAAATTTTACATTAATATACTATCTAGTCTTTTTTAATTTTTTATGTGTATATTTAATTTTAAATTTTTAATAATAATAATATTAATAATAATAATAATCAAAATTTGGACATTGAAATATTTAAATTTAATGAAAATAAAAAAATTATCTCCCTCCACTCTCATCGACGCCACCACCATGGAACCCTAACTAACAAAGCTCTACACCACGAACTCAAAACCAAAGCTTAGTATGCCCCATAGAAAAAAATACACAAACCTAATTTCAAAATATAAAAGCAAATTATTGCAAAATAGAGAAAACACAAATGAATTAGGAATAACCAGAAACTTGAACAAAATATTCATGCAAACATGTTTTTTAGTTATTTGGCTGTTAAATATTAAGTTTCCTAATCCAATTAATGAAAGAAGTTAAATACTTAATCCATTTTTAAATATTTTCCTCTCTTAAAAAGTATGTCTGATAAAGTATGTCTGATGTTAATATTTATCGTAACTGATGTGTGTCTGATAAAGTATATCTGATGTTAATTGATGTGTCAAATAAAATAAAATAAAACACATATACATAAATATCAAAATTTAAAATTATGTGTTGAAGAATTATATATTTTGGCCTCCTACGTTCAAGTGGTGCAATCCATCCTTGACATTGACAGCAATAAAGATACAAATAGGGCAGATCTTACTATCACTTGCAGTACTAGCCTTGCCTACCCATATGTGTGCCTACGCCTACATTTAATAACAAGTTAGATTTTGGCAGAAATATTAAAGGAAAAAAGTGAGGGTAATTCTGTCTTTTTCTCCTGTAATAGTAGGAAAATAATAACAATAATGAAATACTGAGTTATATAATACTATTGACTAATTATTATTTTATATTTTCAATACCTTTTATTCATTAATTATATTATAAAGTTTTAATTAATGATCTTGCTTGTGAGATCTCTCGCCCAATTTATTTTTCTATTTTTTATTTTTAACTTTTTAAAATTTATTTATTTAATAAAAAAAAAACAATTTGACAAGAGATTTCAAAGCCTTACTCTTAAGGATAAAAATAAAAAATATAATTAATATTCATTAATATTCGTAATTAAGTGAAACACTGTTTATAATGAAATGGAGTATTACAAATTACAATCCTAAAAAAGCAAAGAAAATGAATTAGTTTGGTGCATACATATATATATATATATATATATAGAGGATAGGATAGGATAGGATGGGCGCAAGGAAGGAAGTATATATTATGGCTATGGTTGGGAATATATTATATATATAAGGCAGTTGGAAGTGGGAATTATTGTTAGAAAAAGAAAAGAAATGAAGGGTCTAAAGGCAATTCGAACAAAGGTAGAAGATGAATCTGAAAGAATGATGAAAGGAGAAGAGGAAGATGAACCCTTAAGTCCATGGTCTTGTGCATTTCATAAAGTAGAATCGGGCGGAATCTATGTAATCGCCATTTTAGGTTTCAAGAACAGAATAAACCCTACTTATCTCAAAGATATCCTGAATGTTTTGACTGAGTATCCTCGTTTTTCCAGTTTACAAGTATTTGATGAAAGAGATGGGAAGATGAAATGGGTGAAAACCAGTTTGAATATAGAAGATCATGTGGTAATTCCACAGCTGGATCAAGATATTATAGCTCCTTCAACGCTGCTCGAAAATTACGTATCTAATTTAAGCAAAACACGTTTGGACAATTCAAAACCATTGTGGGATTTTCATATCTTAAACCTTAAAACAGATGATGCTGAAACAGTTTGTCTTCTTCGTGTTCATCATTCTTTTGGTGATGGACTTTCTCTTCTTTCTGTTTTACTCTCTTCTACCAGTAAAGCTTCTGCTCCCAATACTCACATTTCAATTACCAAAAACAATAATAACCCACCCACCAATTACTTCAATTTTTGGTTTTATTGGAATAGTTTTGTTGATATTTTCATTTTTATTGCAACATTACTGTTCTTAAAGGATACAAAAACACCCATTACTCTTTCTGCTCCAACCAAATCTTCTGGGAAGCGTATTGTTTACAAAATTCTTAGCTTGGATGACTTCAAATTGGTCAAGAATGCTACTGGCTCTGTAAGTAAACACAACAAATTGCTATCTTTTCTCTATAATTATTGAAAAATAAATATGAAAAATTATGATTTTACAGACGGTGAATGATGTTGTTATCGGAGTAATACAGGCGAGCTTGTCTCGTTATCTCAACAGGCGCTACGGTAAGCTTTTCACTCCAAACAAATCATACATATAATTATCATATTAAAGATTTCATTATCACTTAATTCATATGTGCGCAGGAGATGCTCATAGAGCAACTGAGAAGGAGAACAATCTTCCAAAAAGGCTCAATGTTAGGGCATTAGTACCCGTCTCCTTCAACTCGGAGCTCCATGTAAGTACAGGATTTCCAACTTGGCATTGCTTAAATTAAGAAGCACTTAGTTCTATATATATATATATATATATATATAGCCATTATAATTTGTTAATGGACAGGATTTACTTGAAAGGAAGGAGCAAAAAGGGAAAAGGGTGAAGGGTAATAATATTGGTATTGTCCTTGTTCCTTTAACAATAGCAATGAAAGACAATCCTTTGGATTACGTTTATAGTGCTAAGGCTACTATGGATCGAAAAAAGAATTCTTGGGAAGCTACTGCCTCTGCCTTCATTCTTAAATTATCGGTATACTTGTTTGGGACCAAGGTACGCATTAAAAAAATAATAATAATAAATTAATTATCACTAATTATGGTTTAATTATTTATTATAAATGAAAATAGGGTGCAAGCATTGTGACCCAAAGAATCCCTTCTCAAACTACAATTACTCTCTCAAATATGCCTGGACCTTCTCACGAAATTGCTTGGCGTGGTTACCCAATTAGCTATGTAGTTCCCACCGTTTATGGCCTTCCAAATGTAAGTCTTCTCTTTCTCTATTCCATAATCAAAATAATATTCATTTACTAAGAAAAATTATTTATTTGATCTCAAAATGTATGTATATAAAGATTATTTGAAAACTCAAATCTTAGAAATCAACATATAATCAATCCTTCAACAAAGGTGGCAACTATCAAATGTTGCTCTTAAGGAGTGTATTAGTGACCAATTAGCAACAAGATTAATGATGTAACCAATTAGTGACACCACGAGAAATTATAGAATACAACTTGTTATACCAATTCAGTATTTCTAGTTATATCTTTAGAGGTGATAAAAAATTTTAGGCATATTAGTTAGTAGAATAGTTGTACTATAATTTTCTGTAACATTACATACTATTAAAAATGCTTGGTTGTAGTTTTGAATTGATGCTCAAATGAAAATTATATATGCAGGCTTTATCAATAAATGTTCACAGCTATTTCGATAAGATGATAATTAATCTGTCAGTTGATGAAAGCACAATTCCTAATCCTAATCAGATATGTTCTGATTTAGAAGAAACCCTGAAGCTCATGAAGAATGCTGCCATAGCAAAGACAAAGATGACCACATAAGGGAAGTAATTACAAGTTTTGTCTTTTCGTTGTTGGTTATTTTAGTGTTTGGTATCAATAAATGTCTCAATTTAATAAGAACTGTAAAAGTTCGGATTATTGTGTTTTCATGACATTCTATAAAGTTTATGAATGATGTTAATTTCTTGAATTTTTCTTTTATACATATATCAATGTAAGGAGGTTAGGCAAGCCGCAAGATGGTCCTCTAGGGTTCTAATTTCTTTATCAGTATAAATTGGGAAGTCGCAGAAGGGATAAATTTTCCCTCGAGATTGTATAATTTTATGTTGGTGTTTCGGTCTTAATTTCCAGCCAAGTTACATTGCCCTTATTTAGAACGATCCTCTACTATCATACAGAGGCCCTTCAAAAGTGAAACAACAGTCATTAAACAGAGGAAATCGTACTCTGCAATTCTTACACTGGAGAATCGAGACAAGATCAGCCACCGCTTATGGGAGGTATGATTGCTAACTCATCTCCTTCTTTAACCGCTATTGATTCTGCTGTGTATTCCTCATTTAGAGCCAGAACTATACAGTCGCGAATTTCTTGCAAACTTGGGAATTTTGATACAAGCTCATTCAAACAGTCGTTGGTAGTAGCACCACATGAAACCTCTAGTGTCATCTCAGTCAAACCACTTAGTTCTCGAGCTCTGGCAAAGAACAAGACCTTAATCTTGATGGATGAAATCTCATTGTCCACAAGTTTGCTACTGTCATTTACTTGCGTCTTGATTATTGTAGCATCCATCGCGGAATCAAGAAAGGGTCAATGCAAATAAAACACGTATCTGGAACAATAACACTATCATTTCAGTTTCAAACATAATTCAAAATGATTCACAAACGCAGAAGGAAAAAACTAAGGTTTATTGACCCTGAGAACATTGCGTTTTAGATAAATTACAATTGCACCAAAACATCTCAAAATAGGCTGTAGTAAGTAACAAAACCTTAAAAGCAAATCGCATCTGAAGCATCAATTCGGTCAAACAGGCCTTTTTTTTTTTCCCATTTTTCAATTACTTGACAGATAACTCTATATAGAATGTTTAGTCATTGAACGCATCAAAGATGACAGAGCAATATAGGATAATGCTGCATAAATTGCATGGCACGTGAAACCCAAGCACCATTAGAGTGATTGTTTAAATAAATATTTGCAAAGACAGGCACTAAAATCAATAAATCTAAATTTTAAACGACAATAAGAAAATATGCCTTTCAAGTAAAGAGGTCCAGCTCATTCATGCATAACCAGTGTTGTAAAAGGCGTTTGAGGTGCTCGCCTAGGCGCACGAGGCGAGGGGTCATCGCCTTTTTGCCGGACGCCTCGCTTTTCTGACTTAGGCAACCCAGGCACTCGCCTAGGCACCAGGCAGTGAGGCGTTGCCTTGTCGAGAAAAGCAGTTTAACTTAAAGTTTGTTGGGTCCAGCTATTGAAAAAAAAAAAAACCTAGTTACGGTTAAGACTTTTAGCAGCAGAAAACGTGAAAACATAAACAAAGAGAGAGACAGCCCCTGCTCCTCTTTTGAAGAAAAAACCCTAGAAAGAAGAAGAAGAGCTTGAGGTGGAAGCTAATTAGAGTAACAATGATGATGATGATGATGATGATGATGATGATGATTTGGGGCTATTAGAGTTCGATTCCGAGTAGTTACTACTTATCTAGTTGTACTTTTTAGACTTTTGGTTTAGTTTCATGTTTATTTTATTTTATTTTGCTTAATAAACAATATTTGTTGTTTACTTTCATGCGTTTTAGCTTAATGAACAATATTTGATGTTTATTTTTACTTTATACATGAAATTTATGGTTATATATATTCAACTTTATATTCTAGCGCCTTTGTGAAAAAGGCACCGTTAGGCTCTCGCCTCTTGCCTCGTGCCTTAAAGGCAAGGCAATACCCTCTCACCTTAACAACACTATGCATAACAGTGGCAGTTGCTCATCAGTTACAATCCAAGCATGGTAATTTTCTTCCACTTATACAGTAGAACCATTCACATTACCAGGGTCTGCCGTTTTGTTATTACTATAGTAGAAATGCGAAGGGTTTATTGACAAATATGAGCAAGAATAAGCAGCGATTCAGGAATTTTTCAAGTTTGTTCTATGCACCTCCTCTCACAAAAAATAGAAGACAGAAGTTTAATTACATAAACCCAGAGCAAAGCACCACTGAAGTAAATGCGAGGGTTGCCATTTCACTTCCTGTTCCCCTTAGACCCAATTCCTACGAGTAAAATTGAACTCTCGCCTAGTAGTGTGTCAGCCAAAACTTTAACTCTATAGCTACTTACCATGATGGTACAAAGAAAAAAGCAATAAAATATATACAGCTCTGTAATCCACCTCTACATGCTCAAAACAAGCTAACATCTTCAACCATGAAGTTCAACCTGAAAAAAAAAAGAAAAAAGAAAACTTCCCTGAAAACAATTGCCAATGTTTTTTGTTAAACCGGCCCCCAACATTGCTTCGTAGATCTTGTCAGTCTTTTCAGCTCCATTAAAAGCTTATATCAATACAGGTATGCAATGTCCCCAACTTCTTAGTTAATCCCTTGATAGAAACTATGCACTCAAAATTCTAAGTTGAAGAGAACTTTGTCAAATAATCATTTCCCCATCTACTTGCTTCTATTAACAAATATGATCCAACAAAAATCAAATACCCAAGCTAAGGTTACTACCACAACTGATTCAATTTGCAATTTAAGAATGAAGAATCATAGAAGTCCTTAAATTTTAGAAAACTCAAAATGATTTCG
Organism: Croton setiger; assembly: GCA_948099555.1. Classification (NCBI taxonomy): domain Eukaryota; kingdom Viridiplantae; phylum Streptophyta; class Magnoliopsida; order Malpighiales; family Euphorbiaceae; genus Croton; species Croton setiger. The sequence goes on from CANUEY010246639.1 coordinate 137,200, forward strand.
AACACCTCAACCACCTGTGTAGCCAGGAAGCACTTTCATGGATCACCTAGATGTCCAACTCATAATTAGCAAGGAATCAATTCAGATAACTTGGACTTGCATTGTGCTAGTCTCAGAAGGATCATTGACATTGGCATTAGCATTAGAATTGACTCTCCTAACCACTAAAAAGAACAAGACACAATTACCAGAAGAAATAAAACGTATAAGCACAAATAACCCTCAAAACTTCATAAGCTTAGCACTAATATGTGAGAAACAATATCACAATCACAAACAAGAGGAATTCCTAATTTAATTTCAGTCCCTAATCTCTAGAACTAAAGCAATTAATATCATCGAAATCTCAAAATGCAACTCTTGAAAACTATTGCTAAAAATTCAAGCCAACTTCTCAATTTTCCATGAATCCCAAAACCCTAATACTAGAACAATAAAAAATTAATCTACATGAGGGGAATATATGATAAATGAAAAATATATGATACTAACTGAACCTGATAATCCGATGAACCGAAGAGCGGCAGAGGATGGAACGGCGCGGCACCTGAGATGGCGAAGTTCAATCGGACAGAGAGGAAAGATATTCTGAAGCAGAAAATGGAAGAGAAAGCTTGAAGTATAGGAAGCACCAGGCGACGAAATTGGTGGTGGTAGTTGTTGGTTACTCCGGCGCAAAGGGGTGGCGGTGCGGCTGAGAGTGAGAGAAGTGAGAAGAGAAGGAGAAGACCGAGAGAGTAGAAGAACAGCGGCAACAAAACAAATGAAGAAGCAGAAGTTCACGTTGGCCATTCAAACGGTTTGACAACGTGAACTGAATAACCGAAAATTTTAAAAGTAGTAATAAAAATCCGAACCCATTTTTTATTAACTGAATCGAAAAATCAAAAAATAAAAATTTTACAAAATTTTGGTTTCGGTTTGGTTTTGATTCTAACCAACTCCTCACCCTTACTTAAAACAAATAAATAAAATAAGCATTTGTTTCCTTTTCTTGAACCTAAAAACATTTAAAAGTCAAAACTTTTTTAAATAAAGGATGCTATAACTGGTTGCTGGTTTCAGTTTCCAGCCTTGACAATGTAATAGTAGCATTATTAAGCTGAAACAAAGAAAAATGAACTGTTTTGCTAAAAAGCCATTTCTGCTTCAGAGTTCAAAGCTAAAAAACTGATGAGACACATCAATACAACTCAAACAATAAAAGATGAAAAAAGAAAAGGAAAGAAAAGAAATTCATCAATACCTAATTGATTTATGTAACACTGTTCTCCAATGATACCGACACCCATACTGCGAGACTTGAACAAAAGTGAGCATTACTATCATCAAGAATTAATATAATTGGATTCCAGAACTAATAATAACATAATCAAAACATACAAAACAAGCTCACCCAAGTCTACAATTATTATTAAACTATTGAAAAGAGAATCAGATTGAATTCAATTTAATTCAATCAAGGAGAATAGGGTTTGGCTTGCATGAGAAACAAGGGGAACGAACCAGTTGCCAAAAACAGAATAAGAGAATTGAATCGGTGAATTGATTGCGAGATG